>APFE030975039.1:0-56800 GCA_000404065.3 Pinus taeda | reverse complement strand
TTCCTTCTGCAAATGGAAATAAATATATGATGACATTTATTGATGACTACACCAGAATGTGTTGGGTTTATTTATTGAAGAACAACTCTGATTCTTTTCAAACATTCAAGAACTTTCATAAATGGATTGAAAATGGTGCACAATCTCATATTGGCTTTATTCGCGCTGATAATTGAAAATAATACACTTCAAATTAATTTGAAAACTATCTTCGCCAACATGGGATCAAACATCAAACAATTGTGCCTTATAATCCCCAACAAAACGGTGTAGCTGAAAAAATGAATAGGACAATCTTAAATATGGTGTACTCCATGATGTTTTTCAAAAATGTAAAATTGATGTTTTGGGTTGATGCAGTTCTATGCGCCGTATATATAAAGAATAGATGTCCATCTAATGCTATCAGAAACAAGACTCCCTATGAAATGTGGTATGGGCACATTCCTTCGGTAAAGCATCTCAGGGTCTTTGGTTCCACCTGTTATGCCTTAATACCAAAGGTACATAGAAACAAACTTGGTGCAAGACTTCATAAGTGTATCTTCCTGGGGTATTCAAGCACCTCCAAAGCATATCGTCTCTATGATGAAGTCAATAAAAAGTGTGTTGTATCTAGAGATGTAATCTTTCTTGAAACATCCAAAACTAACAATGTTGTTGAGCGGCAACTTGATCGATTATTTCGTAAATGAAAAAGCATTTCAAGAATTTGATAATCAAATTCCACATCTTGAAGGGGGGATTCCTATACTAGATCAACCTATGGAATCTTCTTCTGAAGCACTCTCTCCCTTGCATGAAACTCCAACAACGGATGATGCTTTAAGTGATGTGATTGATAGAATTGGGAGACTTGATATTGATTCAATCCCAACTCAATCAAAGGAGCAACCTGGACCATCTCAGAAATATCCCCCAAAGTGGCTGACCAAGACACTTGAAAGTGTTCATCTTAATGAGGTTGGAAAGACAAGAACTAGAAATTCAAACCATCAAAATGGAGGTGATGTAGATGACTCTGATTCACCTATTGATATGGATGTTTCTTATGATTGTGAATTGAATTTGTCTACAGATTTTTAACCAACTTCCTTCAAAGAAGCTGCTTCTCATGATGAACGGAAAGAAGTGATGCAAAAGGAGTATGATGCCCTGATAAAGAATGGCACTTGGAAGCTGGTTGATCCTCCATTAGGAACCAAACCAATTGGCTATAAGTGGGTCTACAAGAATAAGTATAAAGCAGATGGCTCACTTGACAAGCACAAATCTAGGCTTGTGGTAAAAGGTTTTGCACAAAAGGAAGGGGTCAATTATGAGGAGACTTTTTCCCCCACAACAAAATGGGCTACCATTTAGACACTCTTTTCCCTAGCACCTCTGAACAGTTGGAAAGTCCATCAAATGGATGTAAAACCTACTTTCTTGAATGGATATATAAAAGAGAATGTTTTTATGTCCGAGCCTGAAGGATTTGTTGTGAAAGGACATGAACATAAAGTATACAAACTTGTGAAATCCTTGTATGGCCTCAAGCAAGCACCGCGAGCCTGGTATGAAAAAACTAATTGAACATCTTTTGAAACTCGATTTCAAACATTATGATCTTGATGATGCAAATTTATTTGTCAAGAAAGTTGGAAAAAAAGTTGTATATCTTGTGGTATATGTAGATGATCTTTTGATGATAGGGAACAATGAAAGCTACATTGCATCCATAAAGAAGGAATTGAGGAAAGGTTTTGAAATGGCTGATTTGGGCTATGTTCATTACTATCTTGGTATTAAAGTAACTCAACATATGAAGTCCATATTTCTTTCTCAAAAGAAGTACATTGGAGATCTATTGAATAGGTTTGGCATGACAGAATGAAATCCTCTTACTACTCCAATGGAACAAAACTTAAAGCTCACATCCATTGAAGGAAAATAATTTGAGGATGCAACAAAGTTTAGACAACTTGTAGGAAGTCTCAACTACCCAACTACTACTAGACCAAACATTTCGTTTGTTGTTGGAATCCTCTCCAGGTTTATGCAAAAGCCTTGTGAGGGACATTAGTCTACTACAAAAAGAGTTCTAACATACTTGAAGGGAACTCAAGACTTTAGAATCAAGTATACACAGGTGGATGACTTCAGCTTGATTGGATACTCTGATTCAGAATTCGATGGAGACAAAGAAACTGGGGTATCTACTTCAATTTATGCTATGAATCTTGGATCAGGATTTGTCTCCTGGAGATCAGAAAATAATCAGTTCCAATAGATTCCACAACAGAAGCAGAATATGTGGCAGCAGCTGAGGCAACAAAACAAATTGTGTGGCTCGGGAAAATTCTTGAAGATTTGCAGTTAAAAAAAGTACAATCGACTCCACTCATGATTAACAATACCTCAGCAATAAATTTGGCCAAGAACCCAAAGTTCCATGATCGAACAAAGCACATCAATACTAAATATCATCTAATTCGACATCATGTTGAGGCCGAAACAATCCACCTCCGCCATTTTCCCATTAATGAGAAAATTGCAAACATATTCACCAAAGTTCTTGGAAGACAAAATCTTGAACAATTCAAACCGATGCTTGGACTCACCAACATCCCTTCAGATTAAGGGGGGGAATGTTGACACCTAATCATCAAGATTGGGTGAATAAGTGTAAATGATGTAAATAAATAATAAGAAATATGAATAGTCACCGGGAGATGAAGTGAACAGTCTCTCCCTCATGTATATAATAAAGACCAACCTGAATGAATATGAATGAATTGATTTAGAGGAGTTATTGCCTGGTCTAACAGAGTGTTTTGGAGTTTGCTGCTCATGGATGTATCTTTCATTGTAGTTGTCTTCCCAAAATTGCTTTGTGTTTTCTGTGTTGAGGATGTTGGTGGATCAACTATTCTAAGTAGTTGTTTAAATTTTTCTTCAGTATCTCAATCACAACAGCATCCCCTTGACATCTCAATTTGTATCGATTGTTCTGCTTTTAGGGCTCCTTCTTGGTGGTTGTTTTCTTATAGGAAGCATTAAGACATTGATACATGTTAAATATGTTCCCAGAACTTGGAGCTTCATTAGATGCAACATCATCTTCTTCATATTCATCCTCCGGCTAAACCTACTCACTGGCTTTAAAATGATCATTCAGCCTTGAAGCCATAGTGCTCATAAATCGGTTCCATTCTCAACGGGAATTCTCTGAATTTCATTCTTCATGGATCATGCAGTAGTTGTCCTTCACAATTTGGTCCACTTGGAACACAACATTGGTGCTCTATGCAGATTTAGTCGAGTGGCTATTGCTACTACCTGACGTCACATTCTTCCTCTGCACAAATCTGGGATGTTTGTTGCTAATCGTTGTCTCGTTTGTCTGTTGGTTGAGTTTTGCTACTTCGGTTGTCAAGGACTTGAGGCGATGAGTAAGGGTCTCAATTTCACTTGTTTCATTTTCCTTTACCTTACTCACAGTAGTCTAAGACCTCCTACCCATGTCTTTGGAGTCCTTAGTTGGTTCATCCTCTACAATGACTCCAATCGCACGCAGGTCTTTCTCCACATCAATTGCTTCTTGGTAAGTTTAAAGTTGTGTTGGTTTCACAATTTTCTTGACAAACTACACAATACTGGTGGGTAGTGTAGATGTGTAGTAGTCGACTGTGATGGATTCATGAGATTTAGTGTCTATAGTGAACTTGTTCAAGATATGGTTAAACCTCTTGTTAAAATCCTTCACTTTTTCTTTTTGCTCCATCTTGAGACTACCCAACTCTTTTAACAACATGGAGGGGATTTTGTCCTCAACAAATTTCTCCAGGAAAATCTCTTGAACATCCCCCAGTTCTAAATGGACTCGACAAGAAGGCTATGGTACCATACAACTACTTTGTCATCCAAGGTACATGGAAACAGTCTACATGCAACATCTCCATAACGTACCTCAAGTGTTTGCAGATGTAGGTAGAATGTGTCTAGATGATCTTCTACCTTCATTGTTCTATCAGGGTCGTACTTCATTAACAGCTTCTCTGCATGTCTTGGCATCTTTTGCAGGACACCTTGGAGTGCCAATGGGCCATGTGTCATCCATTCCAGATTTTGATCAGCCATAACATCCTTTTCTTCGTCCTCCTCCTCTTCTTCTGAATCAGACGGTTCAACCTCCGAATCTGTTGGGTCATCTCTGCCTCTGCCTCCTCCACTTCCTTCCCCATTGTTTCCTTCACCAGAACCTGAGGCCAAGAGTATGTTGTTAACTTCTTCTCCTTCTAGGAAAACAAGAGGTTCCTCTTCATTCTCAACAGTGTTTGTCAGCTCTTCAAGAGTGGCGATGATTACTTCTTCAACAAACGATATTACCACTTCTATGGCTGTAGTCTTTTTCTTCCTCTGCGAAGAGGAAGAGTGTGTACTCCTGGAATCAGTCCAATAGCTTTAGCAAACTAACGAGTGATGGGACGGACAATGTGGATGTGATGATATGAAATTTCTTGTTCGATTATGTGAGGTGAGGAGTAACCAACTTCAGAGTTGCACATGGAAGAGAGGGATTTTGTAGTACTACCTTGACCAAATGATGGAAAAGTAGGGTTGAGAGGACATTCATCCATAAAATACTAACGTTCCTCCTTCTCACACCAGAAATGTTGAAGGTGTTGGCCCCACCAACATTCATGGAATCTCCCTCATATGAAGTCTCAACTAGACCTCACACCATTTGATGTAGGGGTCCCATCCAGTATGATGGCCCGGTTTCCATTATCTTAGAGATTTTCCTTAGCTCTTGTTGTTCAACACATGAGTGTTATTCATGTAACTTCAAGAAAGCGAGGTGAGTATGCCTAGTGGGTGCGTAATGTAACTTTGTGTCTGGGTTCTCTTACTGTAAGGGAGAGGGTAAAAGTGAGCCTCTAGATGAGAGGTAATAGTACCACCTAGGCAGAGACACATGCGAAAACAACAAGGGTTTTTCCAGCATCTAGTGGAATAGTCTAGAGCAGATGCAACAGTCGCTAAAACCAAAGTTCAATGAAAACACGTACACCATCCAGCGGAATAGTCCACACGGAGGTGAAGATCGTTAAAACCAAGAAAACACAAGAATGGTTTGTCTAATGTCCAACGGGGCAGTCCACATGGATGAGACAATAGTGATAAACAATACAACAGATCTTCAATAATGTAATTACTAAAATAACCAAAGTAGTTTGACTATCTTAGGAGAGGTCAAGCAAAAATGCATTACAAACGTTAAAAGAATTGTTTTACAAACATATACAAAACATGTGTGAAAACGTGCTGGCCTTAGATAGGCTTTTGAATCAAGAAAAAGTTCCAAGGCACATATGTACACCATAAATCACTGGCCCCAGTAGTGGGACATTGGAGCAACTCCTCGCTCCTCAAAGAACAGACTATAGACTCTCAAGGCTATGTGGGAGGATCCAAGGTGAAAATTCCTTTGCTTATACAATGAGGGGGTATATATAGCCAAGGGGGATAACTGACCCTTGTGACTCTTCGACTTCCCTCATGACTATTTGACTTCCTATGACTTTTCGACTTACATGACTCTTCAACTTCATGTGTGCATCTCTTGAACTTTCACATTACATTACATTTGATTACAAGTATGTACCATAGTAGTGACATGGTAGAGACAACTCATCATGACACAACTCGACATGACATTGCTAACATGTACTGTGCTATCTCAAAATCAGACCCTGGAAGGCTCCTGACCAGGAAGAACTTAAAAAACTATTTCAAACCTACTTTAGGCTGAGGCTTAGCCTCCCCAACCTGAGAGGGCTCTCTCAAAGGATTAATGATTTTTTATTAAGATTAAGATGGATAACTCTTGTGAAACAAAGACATAAAAATGAGAGTGGTGGAAACACAATTTGAAAGTACCCATTGGGCCTATGGATTCAGATAGGTTTCAGTATTAACAGTTAGGTTAGCTCTACATAGAAGTCAAGGCATTCAGAATCCAACATAGAACACACCAAACACATAGAAGGTCAGTACAGTTTACGAATATATGAAGGAAGTTAGAGCATTGTTTTTTATTTATAAATAATCACATATTCATAACACTGTAAATAATAGGAAAAGACAACACATGACATTCATCACATTGAATTCTTTATGATTCTTGAGAAGCAAAGCCAGTACTGTATTACTAAAACAGAGTTTTTACCTAAAGCCAAATATCAGAGGCTTTTTCAATAATTTTTCAACCCTAAATACATTGCTCTTTCTCCTATATACAGAATTCTTTACTAAGCTGAGATTCCTCCTCCAGCATGAGGGGAACTCGAATTCTGCTTGCCATGACACTTATCCAAACTTTAACTAACTATTAAATACGCCAACTGCCAACTGGAATTTTTAGAAGCCTAAGACAATTAGGAATCTAACTCCACATCATGCTGATAATAGTATTTATTACAATAAAAACTCGTTCTCTGACAAGTGTTTCCCTTCAGTTTAAATTTGATGGATGTTTAAAATTAATTACTGGCCCTTAATGTCTTATCTTCTTTACTACTCCTGCAAAGTAGGAAACTGCTCTTGCAAAGTAGGAAACTGCCCCTATTTTCCTGCGTTGGGTTTCCTCAAGGATGTTTGAGACCAATTAACCATGATGTCTTCTTTGATTACACAAGAGTGTATTGGAGTGCCACATTCTTGATGTGCTATAGACCCTTTCCATATATTCATATGGAGACAAAACTTCTTCAAAGCCGTTTGAAATGTCATGGAGAAAACTAGCAGTGATTTGTATGACAAAACTTATAGTTCATATATCGATGGCTCCACTTGGGATAGTGTGCTCCTGCAGTACACTAAGAACTCGTAGGTCCAGTGCTTTATCCATTATTGATTTGCTAGACAAGCATCCCCTTTAAGCTCTTGGGCCTTCACCTTGGCCTTAAGCTTTCTGTTTCAGCTTGTCATTATTTACAACAAAAAGAAAACTGATAAAACGGATGTGTACAATGTTATGAGAAACTGATAGTATTTCAACAATGATAATGCTTTAGGAATCTGCCATTAATAGGTCCTCCAGCATATGGTTCTCCATTAATTTCTTGCAAAATGTAAGTGTTGTTTCCATGGAAAGTAGCAATTTGATATGGGCCTTTCCACAAATTTTCAAATTTACTGTGCTTACCTTTCTCTTCGATTCTGGCCTCCCATTTCAGCACTCTGTCATGAATCTGAAAAGTAACTTCCTTGATCTTCTTATCAAATGTTCTCTTGATTTTGTTATGACTTTGTTGATGACTGTCATACACCTCATTTATTTTCTCCTGTAAGGCTATCAGCTGATTGATTCTTCTTTGTACAACGTTTGGTTCCTCCTCTAATCCTTGAATTAGCTTCATTACAGGTACTCCAAGTGATGTTGGAAATATGGCTTCAGCACCATATACTAACTCATATGGCGATGTTCCAATGGATCTCTTCGTACAAATCCTATCATCCCACAAAGCATACTTCAATTTAAAATGCCAAGCTTTCTTGTTTTCCTGTAGCATCTTCTTAATGATCCTTACAATGCTTTTGTTTGATGATTCAGCAAGGGCATTTCCTTGCGGATAATAAGTAGTAGAATGCCCAAGAGTAATGTGATATTGGTGAAAAAAATTGATCATTTTGTTGGACTTAAAAGCTTGAGCATTGTTAATTATAATCTTCATTGGGAAACCAAATCTAGACAAGATATTATTTTCTAGGAAAGAAATAATCACTAAATCATTTCCTTGCCTTGTCAAAACCGCTTCAATCCATTTGGTAAAGTAAGCGGTGGCTGTAAGAATCCAGCGATGCTGACCTGATGAAGGAGGATGAATTTCTCCTATAATCCAATCCCCATTGCTGGAAGGGTGCTTCAACATATATAGGAACTAAAGGCAAAGGTATAAGCTTCCTCCTTCCTTCAAATATTTGAAATTCATGACATGTAGCTACCTTTTTATAGATGTCTCTGAACATGGTTGGCCAAAAATATCCAACCCTTAGGACCTTGTTTGCAGTAGCTTTCCAATAGTGATGTCCTCCACAATCTCCTTTATGAAATTCATCGATTACTTTATCAGCTTCTTCTTCAAGGAGACAGTTTAATAAAATCCCTCCTGAATCTTTCCAAAACAAATTTTTATCATACACAAAATATCTTAAAGATTTCAGCTTGACAAACCGAGCTTTGGACTTTGAAAGATTAGCAGGTGCTTTATTATGCTATAGAATAAATGCTACGTCCTTATACCATTCTAAAACCAAGAATTTTTCATTTATTTGGACCAACTCCTCTTCATTTTTAGAGATTTATGAGATCTCTGTACTCAAGTTAATGTCAAGACAATTCAAATTTGACTATGTCAGCAGCTTGGCTAAGCCCTGACCCTTAACCAATTTGGTGGGTTTGATGTCAATGTCATACTCTAACAATTTTGCTATCCACTTGCCCCTTTTTCCATCCAGATCAGCATGTGTTATGATATCCTTTATAATAGCATTTGGAACATAAGCAACAATGTGAGAATGCAAAACATAGATTCTGAAATCCTTTATAGCTTTCACCAAGGCATAAGCTTGTTTCTCTAGGATGTTGTACTTCAGTTCAACATTTGCTAATGTCTTACTAAATAAAGAAATAGGTTGTTCGGTGCCTTGATTTCCCTTTTGCAGTAAAACTCCAACAATTGTATCCTCAGAAGCAAATGTAAAAATAAGAAATTCCTTGGTAAAATCTGGGCTGATAAGTATTGGTGCTTGTGTGAGTGCCTTCTTGATCTCCTCAAAAGATTTCTTTGCTTCAGCTATCCACTTAAAGTCCACTCCCTTCTTCAACATCTTTGTATATTCTTGACAACCTCAACAAAGTTAGGAATGAAGCATCTAACAAAGTTAACTTTTCCAAGAAAGGATTGAATCTCTTTCCTACTTCTTGGCAGATCTAACTTTTGAATTGCAATAACTCTATTAGGATCAATCCTAATTCCTTCCTCAGAGATGATATGACCAGGAATTTTGCCTGATGTTAGAGAAAAAATACTTTTAGTGGGATTAAGAGAGATACCAAACCTCCTACATTTCAGCAAAATTCTTTCAAGGTGCTTCAAATGATCTTCCTCTCTCTTTGAGAAAACTGTGATGTCATCAAGATAGACAACCATTGATTTGTCCTTTTCCTCAGCAAAAGCAATATCCATTGCTCTTTGAAAAGTGGCCCCTACATTCATGAGACTGAAAGGCATCTTGGCGTACATGAATGTTCCCCATGGCGTTGTGAAGGTTGTCTTCTCTTGATCATCTGGATGCACAAGAATCTGATTGTACCTTTAGAAACCATCAAGCATAGACATCCTTTGAGAACCAACAATGTTTTTTAGAATTAAATCCATCTTGGGAAGAGGATAATTATCTTTCAATGAAGCTTTATTCAAATTTCTGAAGTCTATACATATCCTAATCTCTCCATTCTTCTTTCTAACTGGCACCAAATTAGCAAGCCATTTTGAGAATCTGATTGGAACAATGATTTTGGCATCAAAGAGTTTCTTGACTTCCTTTTCAATCAATGGCATAAGAAGAGGATTAATTCTTCTTAACTTCTGCTTGAAAGGCTTCTCATTCTCCTTAATAGGAATGGTATGTTGGATAATAGAAGAATCATATTGTTTTCAATCATCATAGCTCCATGCAAACACATCAATAAACCTTTTCATCATCTCAATGTATTTAGCCTTCATATCAGCTGAAAGGAATTTTGAAATCTTAACCATCCTTGGTACAACAGAATTTCCTAAATTACAACTCTCTACCTCCTCTTCATCAGCCTGCAATCTTGGAGCTTTGAACACATCATTTTGATCAAACAATTTCTCAAGAGGAATGAGGCCCTTAGGTATGAGGTTATTTTTTAACTGCAAGACTTCAGACTTTTCCTTTGACTCCACAAAAATATTTTGTTGATCCATTTGAGTGCTTTCA
Organism: Pinus taeda; assembly: GCA_000404065.3. NCBI lineage: Eukaryota > Viridiplantae > Streptophyta > Pinopsida > Pinales > Pinaceae > Pinus > Pinus taeda. The sequence goes on along the minus strand of APFE030975039.1, from coordinate 46,783 downwards.
AACTCTTCCTTTAACTCAATGAAATTCTTTACCTGCTGGTCATCCTCAAAGACTTGCCAATTTATGATGTTATCTAGTATAGTTGGTCGATGACGAACCTCCACCTCATACTTTTCAAAAGAGTGCATAGGAATAATAAAAACACTGGCAGAAATAGCAAGAGAGTCTGCAATAGAGTTTTGGTCTCTGGTTTTGATACTAAAAGAATACGCCTGAAACTTTTCCAAAATATCCAACACTAAGTTTCTATATGCCCTCATCCTTACATCCTTGGTTTGAAAAGCACCTTCCACTTGTTTAATCACTAATTTAGAATCTCCACAAATAGCAATGTTTCTAGCCTTCAACTTTAACAAAGCTTCTAAGCCCAAAATCAGAGATTCGTACTCAACCATATTATTAGTGCAATCAAAATTTAGTTTGTAGGAGAGAAACTTACTCTCATTATTAGGACTTGTGATCCAAATCCCAGCTCCTGTCCCTTCTCTTCCTGCTGATCCATCAAATTATAATGACCACCAACCTATTGTCTCTTTTTTTTCTTTTTGCTAATCTCCTTGGCACTGGTTTCCTGAAAGCTTTTCCTCCACTTGTTTTACCTTTGCCTGTTGCTTGCACATTGTAAATGATCCTTTTTTACACTCCCCTTTCAACAAATTTTCCCTTGATTACTCAAAATTGGTCAACTGAGTTTAATTATGTGGCTACAGTAGTTTCGTATTGCGTCTTTTTTCATCAGTTTCGTAGCACGCTACGAAACTGTTGTATAAACACAAAACACAGTTTAACACCAAAAACTGACTGACTTGAGCCTCTTTTATCTTGACATATCCCTTTTAACTGCCCTGCAGCTATCAAAACTTAGTAGAGATGTATCATTTTTCAAGAAACTGTAACAAGGTAAATCATCAAAAAATTTTGAATATAACCTTACTTGCTATGTGGTTTTCTTAAGGAGATCTTTCCCGCTTGCTTAGCTGCATCCTCAAATCTTCAATTTGCCTTTTCATAACTCTGATCCCAGCTCTCAGTTTCGTGTTAACCCTTCTGATGAATGCTTCTTCCTTTAGTGCAGGGACTGTCTAGGTATAATATTGTGTATTACAGTCGACCACCTCAGGTATTTGAAATGTTTGTCTTCCCACGGAGCTTGTATTTTTTCAAAATGAGCTTCCTTGATTGCATGCTTCCTAGAGGCTTTCTTCAATCTAGCAATTTCAAGATTTTCTGACCTCAATTTATTTTTCAATTCTTCAACACTATATTCCTCTTGCGGGATGATTTCATTTCCTCTATCTTCTTTATGCAGCTGTGATGATGTTTCTAATGAAGTCAAGGGTCCGTCATGAGCTTTTACGATCTCCTCTGTTTCATGAGCTTCTAGCAGCATCTCCTGCATCTGTTTGAAATTCCTTGTCATGGGTCTTCTTGGCTTAAAAACAAATTGAGCAACCTGATCATCAAACTTGAGCTTTTTCGAGGCTTAGATTCTTTTAGTCTTGTCTTTACTTGATTCTATCAAATCTGCTTGAACCAAGGGAGATTCTTCAATGTCAATGGCTTGCAGTAAGTCATTCAAGCTTCCCTTTGAAATAGGGCTTTCCTCAGCAACCACCTTCTTGCCTTTTTCCTTAGCTAATTGACTCCTGGTCATTCTTCTCTGGACTACTTCTCCTGTAGCTGATTCACTTCTACCTTCTTTGATCTGAGATTTCTCTTTCAAGGACTACTGGGGTGTGTCTTGGATAACCATTGATCTGGCAGGCTCCCTTACTTGTTTCCTAGCTTTAAATTTTGTGAATCTCTTGGATCCTGTTTCTGTACTATGATCAGTTGTTGGTGGAGAAGCTTTCACAAATTGGGGGCTAAGACCCGTTTCATTTTTAAAGCCAGACATAAACATGAATGTGGGCCAATCCCTACCTACTCTCTAGAGTTCATGCAGAACAATCAACTTAACTAAGCCGTGGTGAAACAATGAGGTCTCACGGGCTTCTTTCCTTAGCTGCACCTTGTCACACATTTTGCTTAAGCTACGAAATAAGTAGAAAGGTAAATCAAGAGATGTATTTCCTGTGAAATGGAGCAAAAGCTTGAAATGATATGAATACACCTTATTATATATCCCTTCACTGGTAAGGTACCTCTATATGCAGGTAAGAAAATTGGCATATGAGTCCTTGACATAACTTCTAGGCACAGACTTGTTTAAATCTGAGTCAATGAACTCCGACTTCAGAAATTCTTTGCAAGGGGTCATATCAAATTTAAAATTTTTAAACCATTTTTCTTGTCCTCTTGAAATCTCAGTGACTGTGGAGATTACCTCTGGTGAAATTTTCAATTCAAGCACACCAACATTTGAATTCAATCTTGTGAAATTCAAAGCAAACTCCTTGGTAATTTGTGCATGACCTCCCTGGAGTTTTTTGCAGAAATTCGAACATCCAACCTACTTGAATGCACGTTCTACTTCCCTATTATTCAAGATAATTTCTAAACCTTCAGGTTCGCTCCTCAAACATCTACCTAACCTGTGCTCTTTTCTTTCTGTAGATCCTTCCATGATACTTCAACATAATGAAAACCTGATAAACTGGCATTGTCTCAAATTTTGATCATTGCCTCGCTTGATAGCTGCCTCGCTTGAATACTACCCCGCCTGTCATTTGAGGAATTCAAATTTCAAATTTGTTTATTATTCCTCATGCAATGAATACAATCATAATTATGACTGTGAATATCTGGCTCTTCTTGAAACTTGCAATCTGAGCGTACCAAGGAACCTAACAACTCTAATGATGAAGATAAGTGGTTGGACATGATAGGTTAAGTGTATAAGCTGACAGTGGATGATATAACCATAACTGAATTTGACATATTTGACAGCTAGGAAATATTTTCTACGAATTGCACGAATCTCCGATTTCGTAGCACAGCTAGTGTAAAATCTAGGTTATGCGCTATGAAAACGCCTAAACTGTGTTTGCGCTACGAAAACACCTAAGGCATTTCATAACACATAAGAACCTTTGCAACAAGCTTAATACAGAGAATCTATGTAAGTTATGGGACCAATGATGAATGAGAACAGACTATTTAACCTTTATTTAACCATCCTACCAAGACTCCTCAGACACTAAGACTTAGATACTAAAGTAAACATGGAAACATTGAACTCGAGCTAACACCTGATCCTCACATTCAAAATTGATGTGAACAATTTAGAAATTGCTTCTTAAGTGATAACATACTGGTTGACTATGGTCTCCATGTCGAGCGGCTATGTTGTTGAGTGATGGATGTGCTCTCAGTGTGTTGTGTCTTCACCTCCGCATGGCAAAGTGCGCGGGGTCTTCGATGGTCTTTCTCTTTGTTTGATGGTGCATGTGTATGTTTCCCTTTTTCTCATTGCTCGATATGCTTTGTATGTTAATTCAACTACAATTAAGTCTTTGAGCATGCACTCCTTCTTCATCACGTCCATCATCGTGCCATGTTTCATCAATGAAACTCTTCTTGCAATCACTCATGAAGAGATGACATCAAATCCAAAAATCTACTAGTCTAACATGATGCGTTGTCTTCTATTTTGGTATAGGTGACTGGGGGAGGAAAAAGGCACTGAAACTACACAGAGCACAACTCAGGTTAGGATGTGAGGCTCTAGAGCACTATCGGGAAAAACTGCGCAGATGTCACTGGGGGGCAGATTTGTGCAATATAGGACAGCAGTGAGAGTTGTAAGGTAGAACCCAATTGGGAGGCTAAATTAAACAAATCCTTGGAGGAAGACAAGGCAAGGTGTTGATAGGAACTACTAGGCCATTCTGCATAGTTTTTAATATGAGGACTGTGCAGGTCATCCAGGGATCTAGCTAGGAATCTTCACAGTTTCTTCGAGGAAGACAAAGCGGGAAACAAGAGGCACTCGCATACATTTCTGCACAGTTTTCCATAGCAAGGTTGGATCATTCTGTGGGGAGTTGTTGGTCATAATTGCGCATTTGTGAGAGACAGTGTCAGATAGGCAGTTGCTGCACGGTTTTCAGGATGAGTGCAGAGTGGGGAAGTAGGGATATTTCCAGTCAAAACTGCGCAATTTTCAGAGAGAGAGTAGGCAAAGCCAGCAGGGGCCTGCCAGTCAAATCTATGTAATTCCAAGAGGGAGAGTAGGGTAAGCTAGTAAGGGGCTTGCTAGTCAAATCTGTGCAATTCCTTGCACATTGTAGTCATAGGAAAAAGAGACCCGACTCGCATGATTGTGCAGTTTCTGCAAACAGTGCAAGGTAGGCAACTGGGCGATTTCTACGTAGTTTTGAGGAGCAGTGCAACCCCATATCATAGTGCAGTTCAGGTTTTCTGATAGACGAAAAGGAGGCTTGATGAGTGATATTGTGGGAAGCAAAGATTGGATCAGAGTTGGGGGGAACTTCTGTGCAGTTCTGGGAGATAGTCGGCTTGCTCACTTCCAGGATTGAGCAGTGCAGGTTGCCCCAGAAGATAGGCTCAAGCTCTCTACAGTTCTAGAAAGAAGAGTAGGGTCACTAAGAGCTAAGACTATGCAGTGCAGCTTAGTCAAGGTCTGGTTGAAGGAGGGTTGTCTGGTCGATAGATTTTTGAGAAAAATGGTTGTGTGAGAGCAATTGGACTTATGAATGCATGACATTATGATCACACACTTAACATGACTTGATGACAAGACATCTCAAACCAACAAGACAACATGTGCTCAATGAGACAGACTTAAATGTTAAGAAAGACAAGTGCGACACTTGAGATAGAACTTCAAACAACCGTGACAACACTTCTGAACAGTGTTTACAACTCTACGTGTGAGTGTGATCAATGTTCATAGGGAAAAAACAACTCATGCACACAAGACAAACCTTCGAAATGGCCAGAACAAGATCACAAGCATGACACAACAATGAACATGCCAAAAGACAACTAGTGTTCAATCAATCAAAAGGGTGTAAAGACTCTGCAAGAGATCATGGAATGAGCTCGAGTGTTTGCAACCATCAGGGGGAAAAAACAAGGAAGGCTCTAAAATTTGGATGCAGGCCAAAATTTTGGAGGATGTTGCAACCACTACAATAGAGAAACAAGTAGCAATTGCGATATACTCTACTCCAACAGTTGATAAGGAAATGGAGCCTTATTTCTTGTTGACCCGGGACATGAAGAAACTTCCCAAGAATTTTGCACCAAAGGTGCTCTTTTTATCATCAATACTACCTACTCAATTAGCATCCACATAGGCATTTAATTTTAACTCTCTTCTCCTAGAATAACACAACCCATTATCAATTGTGCCTTGCAGATACTTTAAGATCATTTTTACAACAAGGACATGACTTTCATGGGGGTTGGATTGAAATCTGGCTACCAAGTCGACTTCTTGCATCATATCTAGTCTAGATGATGTGAGATATATCAAGATTCCTATCATCGATATATAAACAATCTGATTATCCAGTTGTGTCTCATCTTCTTGCATAACCTACCACATGTAACCATGGGGGTGCTAACCACCTTGCAATCATCCAATCCAAATTTCTTTAGATTTTGGATGGTGAGATAAATACCCCATATTTTTATTGAGAGATTTGCAATCCTAAGAAAAAGGACATTCATCCTATCATGCACATATCAAACTCTGTCTACATACAGTTTTCAAATTGATGTCCCAACCGCTCCAAATCGCTGCCAAATATTACGTCATCCGCATACACTACCACAACTAGTAGATGATCATCTTCATATTGTGGTCTAAAATTCCCCTCTTAAAGCCTTGTTGTTGAAGGTATTGATCTAGTCTTGCATAAAAGGCTTTGGGGGCCTGTTTGAGTCCATATAAGGCCTTTTTCATTTTACAGACAAACCCCTCATCTTTGGTGAGTGTGAACCACTCTAGAAACTCAATATAAACTTTTTCTTCCTGATTAATATACCTTGATATTTTTATGACTAGTAAAGGCAAGAAACATTATGATAGCTTCCAGTATAGCTATTGGTGTGAAGGTTCCCTAAAAATCTATCCCCTCTATGTAGGCATACCCTTTACATGCTAGTCGAGCCTTATTCCTGATTACTTGACCTTGCTAATTTAGATTATTTTTTAAGACCTTTTTTGTGCCTACGATATTTTTCTCTTTGTGTCTAGGGACAAGCTCTGAAATGTCATTCTTCTAAATTTAGTCAAGTTCTTGACCAGGTAAATTTTAAGGGCTAATATTCGGAGGTGGGTTAATTTTCCATGTTTTTTTCAAAAAAAGGTTTGCCAATTTCCATTTTTTCTAAAAATGATTCACTCATGTTTTATAGTATAAAATTATTTTACCTTAAAAATTGCCAAAAATTGATATAGACTCATATAAAATCATTAGAAATATAAATATCGCTACAAAAATATTACCAAACATTTGTCAATTTGCATATTAGAGACTAATAAGATTCACCAAGCTTTCCAAACTTTAAGATAAACTTACATCCTTGAAATTTTCCTTCGGTTCTTCATTCATATCTCTCATCTAGGACTTATCCTCACTTTCTTGACTGAGATTCTTAGGCTGAACCTGAGATAGCAGAGCAATATTTACACAATTTGGACTACCAACAAATTTTCACCTGGTCTAAAAACCAATTCTTTGGTGACCAAGAATTTGACTCTTAGGATGTTCTTTTTGTACATACCTGGATGTTGTTTTAGGCACCTTAGAGTTGTGCTCATTTCTACATGTTCATTATCTAACTCTGCTTCTTCATGGTTTGAGGACTTGATGGTTGAACTGCCTTCTCCATCTGAGTTCACTCATATTGTGGTGCTATTTTATCTCCTACTACATCAATGCATTCCTCAACCCTCTTTGTCCTTTTTGTTGTAGCACGTGTATCCTTTACTTCGAATAGAGTACCTGAGAAATATACCCTCATCGGCGTGTGAATCAAACTTTCCAAGATTTTTATCATTCCTTTTGATAAAGCATTTGATGCCAAACACCTTGTAGTGTTTTATTGACATGGGTCTCCCCTTCCACAACTCATAGGGAGTTTTATCACTACTAGGCCTGAGTTGTGTTATGTTTGATAGGTACACTACTTCTTGTGTTGCTTCTACCCAAAATGTGTGAGGTATATCTTCTTCATCCAACATAGCTTTGGCCATCTCCTGGATTGTTCTATTCTTTCTCTCAGTTACTCCATTTTTTTGTGGAGTTATAGCCATAGAATACTACCTCTTTATGCCATGCTCTTCACAGAATTCTTCAAACTCTCTTGAAGTGTATTCTCCTCCATTTTTTGACCTTAAGCACTTGATCTTTAGATCCTTTTCATTTTCTACCTAACTTTTAATTGTTTTAAAATGTTTAAGATCTTTTGATTTCTCTTTTAAGAGCATGATTAATGTGGCTCTGGTAAATTCATTAATAAGCAACACAAAATACCTCTCTTCTTGTTATGAATAAAATATTCATAAATAAATAATAATTGAATACTTTAACTAATTAATGGCCCGTTAATTATGAAAGGGCCAAAGGTAAAAAGTTGTTACCACTGACCTTTGTGGCTAGTCAATGCCTATATAGGCATACCACCACGAAGGATTGTAATCAGCATTCAATTTTTCAATATAAATTACTTACTACATATACTACAGAATATACACAACTACATTTGCAACTAACGTTTTTTCCTCTAGAGTGGTAGCAAAGCATCAATCCTCTACCTATATTGTTTTCTTAACCATTGTTACCAAATAGTGTCCAGCATCCATCACTTATGATTGTGCCTTCTTTGTCCAATTGTGCTCTTAGTTCCTATCACTATTTAGTTGTTGCCATTGATCAACCACTGTGCCCTCCACTGCATCCACCATAACATATGTTGTTGGACTTTTCCCTGTCTCCCTCTCTACTTTTTCTCTACTTCAATCACCTGTGGTTACCCACTCATTCGTTCATTCCATCGTTCATGGCCACGTCTACACATCAAAATCTGTACCAATTCTCCTGTATGCCCCAGGCTATTCCATCCTTATCCATTAACCCTTACCCATCAACCATGCAACCAACCAACAACCCATTTTAGTTTGCCACATCCTCGGTCCCAACAGCGTCCACTCAGCCTCGTCCTATTTTCCCACCAAAGGTCATGTAGTATCACTCACATGTTGTATCGTTTCATTTCATTCATAGTGGAGGTTAAGTTAAGTTATCGTTTCATTATATATATATAATTTAGCCCCACGGGGGTAGGCGAGTTGGTAATTACAATGCGATGAAGTTCGTTAGAAAGGCGGGCTCCTTATTGAAGGTCATGAGTTCAAATCCCCAGACGAGCCCAAAGCTGTGGAGAGGGGCGGGTGCAGTCCCCAGGGGTTATAGTGGTAGCGGTCAAAATCGACCCCGTGTTACGTGAGTTGTGAGGCTGCTCTAGTTGCTGATTCCTCTGTAATAAAAATATATATATATATAATTTAACTAAAAATATGGTTCCACCAAGAAAAAAGAAACAAAATGGGGAATAATAATGATGACTCAAAAAAATATCAAGAATAACTTGATAAGGTATGATGTCGCCTCGATAACATTGAGAAGAAGTAGGAAGAGTTAGGAGAACGTAAAACTAGGAGAATTTTAACTCAAGATAAAATGGAAAACGATCTTAAAAAAATAAATAGCATTGAGAGAATGTTGCTAGGAATGCGAAACCAGTTGATGGGAGGGGTTAATTCATTTTAGTCCTTTAATTGCTCAAGAATCAATACAAAGTCCCGAGACTCTAGAAGGATAATATTTTCAAAATTATGAAATTCTACAAATGCATCATGAAATTCCACAAATGCCACAAATACACTTCTCAGTTAGTGAGTACTATAAAAAATTTCCAGAAAAAAGACTATCACTAAATTAAAAGAGAATTACCTAAGTACGATGGTAAATGTCATAAAGGTTCTATTGTGTGGGTTAATAAAATGGAAGCCATTTTTTAATTGAACCCACCAACCTTTTTTAAATATGCCACTCCATAGCAACTTGTTCAACTAGAGCAAACCCTTCTTGTTATGCATTGAGGACAAATCATCTCTAAAGGGGGTGGAAATTTTATGAATAAATTATTCATAAATAAGCATTAATTAAATAATAATTGAATACTTTAATTAATTAATGGCCCATTAACTATGAAAGGGCCAAAGATAAAAAGGAGTGACCACTCACCTTCGTGGTTATTCAATGTCTATATAGGCACACTACCACAAAGGATTGTAATCACCATTCAGTTTTTCAATGATACAAAATTATTTACTACACTTACTACAGAATATACACAACTACATTTGCAATCGGCATCCTGTCCTCTACACCCCTCTTGGTCCTTTTGTTCTATTTGGGCCATAGATATCTATGTGAATTAGCTCTAATGGTCTATATTATGAGAATTCCTTAGTCTTGAAATGATATGTTGGGAACAGATCCCCTGGGGTCAATTCTAGGGTTAAAATCCCAAGTTTTGGGGCTAAAGGCCCAAGTTTTTTATAAAGAATGTAAAGTCTCTACATTTTGTGGTTATGGAGTGCAAAGATGTAAACAGTCAAAAAAGGTTTCCACCCTTAGTTTAGATAGTTTGTGCCGGCTTGATGAGATCTGCCCTTGGTCCGTGGACCATGGGATTGTATAAAAAGGGAGTCTTAGAAGAGTCTAAGGCAAGTTTTTGGTAGAGTTCTAAGTAATGTTTTTGGTTCTGGAAGAGCTAAGAGCAAAAATTCTTAGCATAGGAAGAGGCTCTGCAGTTGAGTGCGCAGAGGCCTAGGGTAGAAGTCCATACCTGAGTTCGCAGACCCTTGCAGCTGTGTGCGCAGGAAAGTTAGACTCTGTATTGAAGATCTGAACCATCAATAAAAAGAGTTATTTTGGATATATCTGTCTATGAATCATTTTACTTCTATTATAAATGTTGCGATTATGTTATGTTGAATACTGGGTTTATAAATTAATGCTATATTGATGCGAAAATCTATGTATTTTACTTTGTCATATGAACACAAGTAATAATATTTGTTTATGCACGATAATCATAAATCCTATTGAATTTAACCAATACTTAAGCTAATCGGGGTAGACACGGAAGTAAGGATAATTATAGAGGCACGTAAGCACCTGAATTGGCTACTTAGGGTCCGCAAAGTACGATCGAAGACTTTCACAGAGGCTTCAAGGATGAATAAGAGAAGTACATTGATAAGCCCTAAAGGGATTATCGATATGAACGAAGGCAGAGTGAAGGTCTAAAAGTGACATCACTACCATCTTAGGATGTGGAAACTTAGTTCCTACATCCCCCCATACTGCTTCGGGTGAGACTTCAGTCTGCACTCCATGGATTGATGCCCAAAGGGCTAGTAGTGTAGGGATTTTCTTGGCTACTTAACGTCGAACCTGGGTCAGGGCCTCTACCTCAGGGAGTCAGGAGAATTTGGCTAAAGAAATGGACCCATCCATGATAACCACGTTCTTGGAGACCTGCATGAAACTTCTACGTGATAGCAAGGTTGTGTAAGGGACTGTAGGAGTTGATCAATAGGTGCGCTGGGAAGGAAAATGCTACTGACAGACCACGCATAGTTATAAATATTGGTAAGCATAAGGCAAGAACTAGACGTGAGATGAGGCTTACTGTCCAGATAGGAGAATATGAGATGGATCAAGTTATTTTAGATTTGGGGTCGGACATGAACATTTTTCCGAAATATACATGGGAGAGAATGGGGAGAACTACACTACAGTGGTCTCTAATTTAGTTAAGGATGGCGAATCAATAGAAAATCATCCCAATGGGGAGGTTGCAAGGGGTAACAGTTGATATTGAGGGTGCAAACGCACTAGATGATTTTAAAGGGCTAGAGATTGTGGATGACAAAAATCCCTACCCCACGCTCCTTGGGATCGATTGGGCCACTGACATGAATGAGGTAATCAATCTGAAGAAGTGGAAGATTATATTTGAGAAGAAATTGCTCCGCGTAGTGGTGCCACTGGACCCTGCAAAAGGACCGCGCTATACTGAACCGATCTGTGATTATGAAAGTGATGACGATTTGGACCAGATTTACAAGATAATGGTGTGAGATCAGGATTGGGTGAATCCAACAGTAGACAAACATATTGCATGGGACCGTGAGAGTTCCTGCACATCAGATTCAAACGAAGAACTGGAGCACTGGAAGAATAAACTACATGAAGTATCTATGTTGCGATGTAATATGATGACCAAGTTGTTGCACTGTGTATTGTCAGAGGTAAGGAATCTACCTTACTATGATGGTTTAACTGATGTTGATCACTTTTTGGATGCATTTGAGAGAGAAGTGTGAGAGAAAAACCGCTTCTAGACCCTGGACTGGGCACTACACACTACACCTGCGAGATGGTGGGGCACACACAAGGACAATTTTGATGATTGGCTCTATACAGAAAAATGATGAGAGTGCGTTTTGGCCACCCACAAGTGCGGCTAATAGAAAAATATGATGGGAGGAATGATCTGCGCGACCATTTGGCAAAATGAATTGAAGTGTATGGAGTGAAGCCTCAATCGGAATGGGTCCATCTATTCTGCCATACATTAGATGTGATACCAATGAATTGGTACTTAGAGACTGATCTTCACCATGGAACTGAAGAATGGGATGTTTTGCGCTGAGGATTTTTTATGACATTCAGCTTTGAAGATGGGTTTGAATGTATTGACGAAGCGTTGCAGGAGGTTAAGGAAGCAATCTTCAGGATACCGTAGGATCCTCTATATTTGATTCAACTTGATTTGACTACCCAGATAAGCCACGCATGGGAATGCTACAATGTAACAATGGAAGAAGAAGATGAAGACCCAAGGAATATTAATATCCCAGAGACTGAAAGTCACCGTGAAGTTGAGGGACCGCAATTAGAGAACCCGGACATAATTGAGCCACTCAAAACCAGACAAGTGAACATTGGCACAAGGGCAGATCTGAAGTTTGCAAATATTGGGGACTATTGGGATGACGTGACAATAGAAAAGGTCGTTGAACTAATCTATGAGTATCAGGATCTATTCCCCATGAAGTTTTCAGATATGAAAGGAATAATAGGGGACCTGGGTTTCATGAAGATCACTCAAAAACCAAATGTTAAGCTAGTTAAGCAACGACCTTACCACCTCAATCCAAAGTATAAAGAAAGGGTCCATTTGGAGTTGGATAAAATGCTTGCAACATGTATTATTGAATCGGTGGAAGAATCTGATTGGGTGAGCCCAACAGTAGTTCAGGAAAAGAAGTAGAAGGATGAAATAAGGATATACGTAGATCTTATGAAGTTGAATGACACCTGTGTGCATGATCCCTTCCCAACTTCATTCGCTGATAAGGTGTTGGATAATGTTGGTGGCCAAGAAGAATATTTTTTTATTGATGGGTTCTCAGGGTACCATCAGATCAATATCGCGTCGAAGGATAGGAGTAAGACAACCTTCGTGACTGAATGGGGATGCTTCTAGTATATTGTGATGCCTTTTGGGCTGAAGAATGTGTCGGCAATCTTCTCACGTGTTGTCATCGCAGTATTCAAAGATTTCATTCATAAATTTCTAGAGGTATACTTTGACAATTGGTGATCCGAATTGGATCCAGAAAAGACTGTCAAAGAACCATGACTATATCAGGTCGAGACAAATCTCTAAAGAATTCCAAAACAGCGATCAAATGCACACCTGAACCAGTGGCCGTGGCAGCTAGCATGGAACGACGAGGACCTCGGTCAAAGCGTGCTAACCGAGGCCCATAGAGATTGCGCAGGAGGTCAAAATAGCCCCTGGGAGCCCCGGATCGGGAAAAGGAGGTGGATTTTGATGCGCAATTAGCACTTAGCACTAATCACACATAGTTGGGCAAACAGGGCCAAAGTGGGGGAAGCCCGAGCACTTGGTCGCGTCGGGAACTGGAGAACCGTGGGCAAAAAGATAAAAGTGCTAAATGTACAAAGCCAGGACCCATGCTTTGGAAACCGACAATATTGATCAAGGCGCCCTCAAATGGTAAATGGTTTTGGAGAAAGCAAAGCGATCCCATACATCGATCGATGCATGGCAAGTGGAGGTGAGAGAAAACTGTTGTTGATCGCACATTATCGGTCAAGCAAGTCAACAGCGCAGGACGTGCGTATGGCGTCAGATCTAGATGCCCCAGATTGAACGGTTGAGATAAAACCCGATGGAGGAAGTGGAATCAACAAAGGAATACGTCGCGTTTTAGAAATATTTGGAATCCATTTGATTGCCACGATGGAGGAAATAATTCATACACGACATAACTGAAGAAACGAACCAATGAAACAGGCTGGCACCGTTTAGAGGAGGACAAGTGGCCACTCCCTGAGCGTTCATACTGACACCGAATAGGGGACTCCAAGCGTAGCTGCAAAAGGTGAATCGACAAAGGTGAAAGAAGAACCGAACAAACATGAGTTTAAATGGCTTCAAAGCCATGAACAGTGAAAAGAAACAGTCAAGTCAAGTTGGAGAGCAGTTTGAGAGATGAGGAAAGACCAGAATCCTGAGAGGAGGATGGAATACACAAAGGAAGAAGGAAGTAAAGCAAAAACAGAAAGTGACAGAGGGCCGAGTTGACCAGCAGCAACATCAAGCACCAGAGAGCTTGAGCGATTCAATCCATCCCATAGAGGAATCTGTCTGTACTAAGCACCACATTTGGCTCTTTCCACTGTAGACCAAAAGGTCATAGAGCTAGTAGGAGGAAGAGTCTATGTACTCTAATGGTTTGGGGAATCCAAGAACCACCCTACCAAGCAAACCTACTTCAGGAGAACTCACATTGAGTCTTTGTATTGTAATTCTCTACTAAAAGACACAATAAAATAAGGCCACCACTGAAAGTTGGACCGGAGACGTAGCCCTAGAGAATAGGGTGAACTCCTTATTGAATTCTTGTGTCTTATGTTTGCTTACTGTATTTCTCTATTGTCTTTCCATTTTATTGTTTGTGTATTGGAAATTTGATCAATCCATTGCTTCAATAACACATAACACACCAGCACATGAGTCTGTAATACCTTTAAACAATAAATTGTTAACTAATGTCACTCACAGGATGAATATCAGATCCAGTGGTATCAAAGCGCAGGGCTGTAATGTTAGACAAGTTTGTGTTGGTTTAGCTATTGAATGCTCACGAGATCAAAGCTCAAATTAGGAGAAGGAGAGTTGGTCGAAACTAATCCTGAAATTGGGAGATTTTATTCTAGGAAGACAATGTCAGAGGAAGGTCCTATGGGGCCAAACCCTCAATTTCTAGAGAGTTTCCTAGCTATAAAGTCTGTGGTAGAAGAAATATATAGGGACTTTAGAAAGCATAAGGATTAAGATTCATCAGGTTCTAAACAAGATAAAGAAGAAGATGAGTCTCATTCCCATGACCACTCTAAAGTAAAAGGGAAAGAGGAAATCTTTCTCACACCTCCTAATAGCCCTGTGCATAATAAGAAAGCATCTTTGATTAAGCTAGATGTTAAATTTGATTTTCCTATATCATATGGAGAGCTAAATGTTGAAAAGTTGGAAAATTGGATTAGACAAATTGATGTGTATTGCAGAGTGCAAAACATCAACTCAGATAGGAGTAAAATCCAGCTGGCAAGCCTACACCTAGGAGGCACTGACTTGGTTTGGTGGGAAGGCAGAACCCAAGCTGACATAAAGAAACATGGTAAGACCATCTCTGTCTAGAGTGAATTTGTTGTTGCAATCAAAAATAATTTCTATCCATTAGCCTACATGCAACAAGCCATGATGAGTTGGCAAACTCTTCGGCAGTTGAAAGGGCAAAGTGTGCAAGGGTATATTCAAGAGTTCAGAAAGAGAGCATTAATGTTGGGCATTGCATTAGACTCACCAGAGACTCTTTTGAAGTACATTGGCAGTCTACACAGCTACATGAGGCATACCATCCCCATGTTTAATCCCACTAGTATATATGAGGTATATGTGCAAGCTACTCATCTAGAAGCTAGAAGAAAGAATGGAAATCCAGAAGTTGGGGGACTATCCCAACCCACTGTAAGTAAGAGCAAGGAGAAAAGAAAGCAGAAGTGGAAAGCAAGAAAGGCTAACACTGCACAGAAAGGCAAAGCTTCATGCACTCATTGTAAAAATGAGGGGCATGATGATGGGCACTATTAGATTCTGCACCCAAAGCTAAGACCTAAGAAGTCTGAGGGCAAGAAGAAGAAGAATGTTGCAGCTATTCAGAAAGATTTGGGGTCAGACTTAGGAGATGAAACAATCATTGCAGCCACAGGTATAAAAGGTAAGAATTCTGAAGCATCTACTAGTAATTCTACTCAAACATTTTTGATGAAGAACATGAGAGAAAAAGACATGAGCTTTTTCATATTCGAGTTATTTCCAAACATCAAAAGATCGATACTTTATTTGATAGTGGCTCACAAGTAAATTTGATTTCTGAAGCAATTGTAAAGAAATTGGGATTAGCAACTACACCTCACAAGAAACCATACCCATTAGGATGGTTGAATGATAAAGCACAACTACAACTGACTAGACAATGCAAACTCAAGTTTTCTTTTGGGTCAGCATTTGTAGATGAGGTTGAGTTAGACATAAATCCTTTGGATATATGTGGAATTGTTTTATTTGTATGATCGAAAGGCTATTTTCTATAGAGCTGAGAACAAATATCTACTTGTTAAATATGGAATCGAATACTTTGTAAGAGCTCACAAGCTCAACAATAATTATACTCTCATAAATTCTAGGCAGATGAAAATAATGATAAATTCATGCAAACAATTCTTAATAATGGTTGTAAAGGAAAAGAAACCTGATAAAACCAATGTATTTAAGGGTTGTAATGCTCAGCAGCAAGCTAATATAGAAGAAATTGTTTCAGAGTATGATGTCTTGTTTCAAGAACCTAAAGGTCTGCCACCCAAAAAGGAAATAGTACATGATATTGTTTTGCAGCAAGATGTTCCATTGCCTAACATTGGGATGTACAGGTTGTCTACTTTAGAGAATGCTGAAATCAAGAAGCAGGTGCAGGAGTTGCTCGAGAAAGGGTTCATCAAGCCTAGCACATCACCATGTGGGTCACCAATCGTTTTGGTGAGCAAGAAAGATGGCTTGTGGAGAATGTACATTTACTACTGAGCACTGAATAAGATAACAATCAAAAATCGTTATCCCCTTCCTCGCATAGATGATCTTTTAGATCAATTGAGGGAAGTCGTGTATTTAACCAAGCTCAATTTGCACAGTAGATACCATTAGGTCAGAGTTGCAGAGCAAGATGCATGGAAGATTGCTTTCAAAACAAAGTAGGGATTGTATGAGTGGCTGGTTATGCCTTTTAGCTTAACCAATGCTCCTGATACTTTCATGAGATTAATGAATGAAGTACTCAGACCTTTTCTTGATGATTTTGTTATTGTGTATCTGGATGACATTCTGATTTTTAGTAAAGCATGGGAAGAACACTTAAAGCATGTTAAGCAGACATTAGATGTTTTGAAAAGAGAAAAACTTTATGTTAAACTCTCAAAATGTGAATCTGGAAAAACATCTCTAAATTATTTGGGTCATATAGTAGGGGGTGGTGAATTGAAAATAGATCCCTCTAAAGTGGCAGTCATTGTAAACTGTCCTAAACCCAAGTCTGCTATAGAAGTGAGAAGCTTCTTAGGAGTAGCACAATATTGGAGGAAGTTCATTTCTATTTTCTCCTCAATTGCATCTCCCTTACATGCTTTGACAGGATTGAACAGGGTGTTTCAATGGGGAGGCAAACATCAGAAAGCCTTCGACAGCTTGAAAGAAAGATTAGTACAACACCTGTATTAGAACTACCTGATCTACAAAGACCACTTGAAATCAAAATAGATGCCAGTGACTATGCCATGGGAGCAATATTCACACAGCATGGTAAACCCATATGTTATCATTCTGAGACTTTTAATCCTACAGTAGTTAACTATCCTACCTATGATAAAGAATTGTATGCATTATAACAGAGTGTGAAAAGGTGGAAACATTACTTAATGGGAAAAGAGATAGTAATACATATTGATCATCAACCACTTCAATATCTACACTCCCAAACTAAGTTGTAGCGATCAAGACATTACAGATGGATGGGTTTTCTACAACAGTTTCATTTAGTCATCAGATATAAAAAGGGCATCCACAACAAAGTTGTTGACATGTTATCTAGACCCATTATAAGTGCATATACCATACTTAAGCATAATTTTGTGCTACATGAAAGCTACACAGAACAATATTCTCAAGATATGGACTTCAAAGATGTATATGCAACTTTGAGTCAAAGAAAAAAGGTAGAAGGATTGGACTATCATTTGAAGGACTGACTCTTATATCATTGTGGGAAACTCTGCATTCCACAAACAGAGAGAGTAAATATAATTAGAGAGGCACACACTTCTCTGATATCAGGTCACTTTGGGGTAAGTAAAACAATTGCATAGCTGCAAATATTTTGTTATTGGCCGAAAATGAATGAGACGGTTTCTAGATATGTAAGAGGGTGTACTATATGTGCTAAAAGCAAGCCCAGCAATAGAAAACTAGGCTTGTACACTCCTTTATCAGTTCCTTCTCACCCTTGGGAAAGTGTTTCCATGGATTTTGTTGGAGGACTGCCTAAATCTAGAAAGGGTCATGATTACCTATATGTGGTTGTGGATAGGTTCGGAAAAATGTGTATTTTGATACCTTGTAATAAACTAATTACAGCTGAAAAAACTGCAAAACTATTCTTTGAACATGTATGGGTTCATTTTGGATTACCCACTTCTATTGTATCTGATCGAGACAGCCAATTTGTGGGGAAGTTTTGGTCAAGTCTGTGGGAACTTATGGACACCAAACTAAAGAAAAGCACAACTTTTCATCCACAAACCGATGGCCAGACAGAAGTAGTTAACATGACAGTGATCTAGTCACTTAGGGGATATTACAGCAAACATCCTAAGCTTTGGGATGAACATTTGTGTTATGTGCAGCATGCTTACAACAGAGCCAAACACTCTTCTACACAGAGATCTCCTTTTGAGACCTGTTTTGGTTTCATTCCAAGGTCTCCTTTGGATTTTGTCTTTGGTAAAGATACCATGGTTGATGGACACAGTGATGTGGACAAGGCAACTAGGTTCATTGAATAGATCCAAGAGATCCACCAAGAAGTACAGGAACAGCTAGAAAAGAGCCAAGCCAAATACAAGGCTAGACAGGACAAGCATCGGATGGAGCATAGTTTTCAAGTTGGAGACCAAGTCTGGCTGTATATCAGCAAGAATAGGATGCAAGGTGAAGGTAAAAAGCTAAAGACTATCAGGTATGGACCTTTTAAGATACTTGAGAAGATTGGTGAAAATGCTTTTCGCCTTGATCTACCAGCTTACATGCACATCTACTCAATCGTAAATGTAGATTGCTTGAGATTGTTTGAACCTTCAATGATTGAGGATCCTGAAGAGCAAAGCTAATTGCCTTCTATTGATGACCTGCTACTTGAATATCTTAATGAATTGTAGGGAGACACAGTCTTGGATAGGAAGGTAAGGACGATGTGTAGAGGAGATGTTGAGTACCTCAGAATTGGACTCAAAGGTTCGAAGCCGAGCAGTGCAAAGTGGATTGAGATTGGACAAGTGAGATAGCAGCATCCTCACTTAGTTGATACTTGAAAGAAAACCAACTTTTGGTGTTCCAAAAGATTTTTCAGTGGGAAGGCCATGATCCAAATTAGATCCATGAAAGACTGTCAAAGAACCATGACTGTATCAGGTCAGGACAAATCTCTAAAGAATTCCAAAACAACGATCAAAAACACCCCTGAACCAGTGGCAGTGGTAGCTAGCGTGGAACTATGACGACCTCGGTCAAAGCACGTTGACCAAGGCCCATGGAGACTATGCAGGAGGTTAATATAGCCCCTGGGAGCCGCGGATTAAGAAAAGGAGGTGGATTTTGTTGCACAATTAGCGCTAATCAGGCATCGCTGAGCAAACAGGGCCAAAGTGGGGGAAGCCCGAGCACTTGGTCGTGTCAGGAACCGGAGAACCGCGGGCGAAAAGGCAAAAGCACTAAACATACAAAGGTGGGACCCACGCTCTGGAAACCGACAATATTAATTGGGGTCCCTCAAATAGTAAACAGTTTTGGAGAAAGCGGAGCGATCCCATACATCAATCGATGCGTGGCAGGCGGAGGTGAGAGAAAACCATCGTTGATCGCGTGTTATCATTCGAGCAAGTTAACCGCGTGGGACATGCGTATGGCATCGGATCTGGAGGCCCCAGATCAGACGATTGAGATCAAACCTGATGGAGGAAGTGGAATTGATGAAGGAATACACCGCATGTTAGAAAGATTTGGAATCCATTTGACTGCCATGGTGGAGGAAATACTTCATACACTACGTAACTGAAGAAACGAACCGACGAAGTAAGTTGGTGTCGTTTAGAGGATGACAAGTGGCAACTCCCTGAGAATTCATGTTGACGCTGAACAGGGGACTCCAAGCGCAACTGAAAAAGGTGAATTGACAGAGGCGGAAGAAGAACCGAATAGACATGAGTTCAAATGTCTTCAATGCCATGAACAGTGAAAAGCAATAGTCGATTCAAGTCGGAGAGCAGTCCAAGAGATGAGGAAATACTAGAATCCCAAGAGGAGGATGGAATACATAGAGGAAGAAGGCATTAAAGCAAAAGTAGAAAGAGACAGAGGGCCGAGCTGACCAGCGGCAGCATCGAGCACTAGAGAGCTTGAGCAATTCAAGCCATCCCATAGAGGAATCTATCTGGACTGAGCACCACTTTTGGCTCTTTCCACTGTAGACCAGAAGGTCACAGAGCTGGTAGGAGGAAAAGTCTGTGTACTCCAGTGGCTTGGGGAATCCAAGAACCACCTTGCCAAGCAAACCTGCTTCAGGAGAACTCACACTGAGTCCCTGTATTGTAATTCTCTTCTAAAAGGCACAATAAAACAAGGCCACCACTAAAATTAGGACCGGAGACGTAGCCCTAGAGAATAGGGTGAAATCCTTATTGAATTCTTGTGTCTTGTGTTTTCTTACTGTATTTCTCTGTTGTCTTTCCATTTTATTGTCTTTGTATTGGCAATCTAATCGATCCATTGCTTCAATAACACATAATACACACCAGCACATGAGTCTGTAATACCTTTAAACAATAAAACTTTAACTAATTTCACTCATAGGGTCAATATCAAATCAATTAGATAGTGTTTGGACTGGTAAAGCACCATGTCACAAGTCTGCACTTAATGCTAGATACATGCTAGAGGTACCAAATCATGTTCAATCTGAAGAAATGTTTGTTTTGTGTCCCTTTTGGGATCTTGTTGGGTCATGTGGTGTGCAAACAAGGCTTGATGGTAGACCCCGCGAATATAGCGGTTATAATCAATTTGGAGGCACCAAGAAGTGTGAAATAACTGCACACAACATTGGAGCATACTAGGTACTTTTTAAAGTTCATCAAAAGTTATGCCCAGATCATCATGCTGATGCAAAAACTATTAAAGAAGGACATGACGTTCTTTTGGAATGAAGAATGTCATAAGAGCTTGGATGTGTTAAAGGAGAAAATGGTCACCACGCCAATCCTAGTCTTCCCGGATTGGAAGAAGGAATTTCATGTGCATGTGGATGTGTCATGTATTGCACTGGGAGCAGTACTGACACGGTCCAAGGAAGGGGACTTGGATCATCCTATAGCGTTCGCAAGGATGAAGCTATCCAAAGCTAAGAAAAATTATTCCACGATACAGTGCGAAGGATTGGCTATGGTATACATGCTCCAGAATTTCAGGCATTATTTGTTGGCCAGACATTTTAAGATGTATACAAACCCTTCTGCATTGAAATACCTAGTCAACAAGCATGTGTTGGGGGGGAAGATATGCAGGTGGTTGTTGTTGTTACAAGAATATGATTTTGAAGTCATTGTGAAACCAGGATGATTGAATGCAGGACCGAATCATCTATCGCGCATTGAAACTGGAGAAGAGCCTACTAATTTTGAGGAAGGACTACCTGACATGAAACTCTTTGCAGTGTGTGTCGCAAACAGTCACTTTGAAGATATTATACACTTCCTGACGATAGGAATAGCTCCGAAAGGATATACAAGTCAACAGAAAAAGGAACTAGTGGTGCGAGTGGCAAACTTTTCTGTCATTGCAGGGCACTTGTACAAAATGGGATCAAATGAAATATTGCAATTTTATGTGCCAGAGTTTGAACGAAACAGCATCCTCACTAAGGCTCATGGCGAAGCCGCGGGAGGTCATTATTCAGGAAAAGCGACAGTGCAAAAGATTCTATGCATTAGGTTGTGGTGGCCGACCCTACATAAGGATTCAAAAGCATATTATAGGACATGTGATGCATGCCAAAGGACTCGCAAACCCTTGCAGAGGGATGAGCCACCACTGAATCCACAAATATCATTATAGCCCTTCGAGAAGTGAGAAATTGACTTTGTGGGACTGATTCAGCCTCCAGGAAAGAAGACAAGTGCGTGGTACATCATCACCATGACTGAGTATTTAACCAGATGGGCAGAGGCACAGCCTGTGAAGGACTATATAGGCACAATAGCAGCAAAGTTCATTTTTGAGTATGCACTGACAAGGTTTGGGTGTCTAAAGATTTTGATGAGCGATCGCGGTATGCATTTTCTTAATGAAACAATCAGCGCGTTGATGGAGGAATTTTAGGTTTACCATCAGAAAAGTATGCCTTATCATCTGCAAGCTAATGGGATGATGGAAGTGTTTAATAAAATATTAGAGAGCGCGCTAATAAAGGTTTGCAATGCTCAAACAAATGACTGGGATGTGCACATACCTGTGATGCTATGGGCTTATAGAATGACTTGCAAGAAGCTGACTAGACAAACATCATTCAGGTTGGTTTATGGTGTAGAAGCTATGATACTGATGGAGTATATTGTACCTAGTTTGCGCATAACGGCATTCACAGGAATGGCAGATCACGGGACCCTAGAGGAGAGGCCTTTGCAGCTAATAGAGCTTGAAGAGGATAGATTTCTAGCTGGATTCCATCAACAAGTTCAAAAGGAGCGCGAAAAGGCATGGCACAATTGGCACATCAAACTGTGTAGCTTCAAGGTAAGTAATTTAGTATTATTATATGACAACAAGTTTGATAAATTTCTAGGAAAATTTAGGATGAATTAGTTGGGCCCATATGTCATCAAGAAGATTATCGATGGTGGAGCAGTTCAGTCGGTAAAGTTGAATGGAGATCCATTCCCAGGGAAGGTGAATGGTTTCCAATTGAAGTCATGCACGGGTGATCCAGCTAGATGACTACATGATGGAAGCATAGTCTTAGGGCTCCAAGCAACTGAAAGGAGGTGCGGGACTATAAACTACACTACCCAAGTTGCGGAGCTGCGCGATTGGGTAACTGCATGGAACGAAGGAATGTCACAGTGTCAGTAGAAACATGCAGGGAGCTACGCTATCGAAGAAGGGACCGTGCAGGGCAGCCGAAAAGTGATCCGGCTAGATGACTACATGATGGAAGCACAGTCTTAGGGCTCCAGGCAGCTAAGAGGTGCGGGAATATAAACTACACTACCCAGGTTGCAGAGCTGCGTAATTGGCTAACTGCGTGGAACGAAGGAATGTTGTAGTGTCAGCAGAAACATGCAGGGAGCTACACTATCAAAGAAGGGACCGAACAAGGCAGCCGAAAAGTGATCGTTATTGTCACTGTTCATGATTTGACAATGAAAAATGACTAAATGGAGTGGGGGGCAGCATTTAAGTCGGAATTTAATGGCAAGATCTTGAAAATCTACCGCCAATCTAGCATTTATGAACAAATTTTAGGGGGAGCTGTTGAATTTGAATTCGAAAATGCCTATAAATTACAGGTGGCTCCCTAGCAAAAAACACTTTCCATTTTGAGAATTGAGGTGTTGAGCTCTCAGGCACATATGAACCGTGAGAACTTTGAAGCTTTGATAGCGAGTTCAGCATTTGAGAGGTTGCCAAAGGAAACGAAGGATTTTTTGTCTAGCATCATGTCGGCACCCACAGAAACTGTGAGTGTTGGAGAAGCAATGGCAACTGAGGGAGCTGTCCCAGAGGTGGCAATGGCAGCTAAGGGGCTGCCCCAGAGATAGCAAGTGGTCAAGTACCTGCAAAGGTACCCAAATCACCGAGGTCGCGTAGGACGAGGCCTACGCCAATCAAAGAGGATCCGAAAATGAAGAAAGATAAGCAGAAAGCAACATCGTTGGTGCGTGCATCACCTAAAATACACTCGCAGAACGAAAAGCCCATTGCACAGGAGAAGGGCAAGGTAGTTAACCTGGAATCTGAAGAAGATAGTGAAGATATAAATATAGGTGGGGAAGACATTGACATGGGGCTGAGGACATTTATGTTAAAGGGTCTGGACCTATCTCCAAACTACCTGAATACATTCCTCCGCATTGAGGCAAGGCAAAGGTCCCAAAGGACATTGATGAGAGAAAAGTCACACTTCATACACCGTTGTTGTTGAAAAAGATATCATTTGAAGGACCGCACCCGGTGTGCATCCCTCATTTAAAGCTAGAGGATTGGCATTTGGCCAATACGGAGCACTTTCCCCACTCAGCGACCAATTTGTTCATGCATCGTGTCTTCTATAAGGACACTGGTGTGACTGCGTTGGAGCTAAGGAATTGGATAAAAGGGGTGGACAAGGTAGGACTGATAAATGTGCTATGGGTGTTACATTACAACCGCGTGCCCATAGCCATGATAGTGATAAAATAGTTGCTCTACTTGGTGCACAATGGGTGCCTGTGGTTAGAAGAACCAATACCGATCACTGACATGCTGAACCATAGGATCACTCAGATGCCACATTCAGGACTAAATTTGGCCATGGAATTCGGTGGAAAGATAGGTGAGTGCGACCTTGTCGAGCAAATGAAGGAAAAATTTAAGCTCGTCAAGAAGTCGCATGGCTACTCCATTTCTAGTATAACTAATGTTGCGGTCAAAGTAGCCACCCAAATCCCGGCTGGGAAATTATGAGGAAGTGCCGCACAGATGAATTGTCAACACCAGTTGTATCATTAGCGGCCCAGTGCGTGGAGGTCATACAATTCAACTGGGCACGCTACCTCTATAGCAAGTTCCTCACGAACTGTAGAGAGGCGTTGGATCAGAGACAAACCTTTCACTATGCCTGGTTGCTGCTATCCATGGTACTGGTTGCATGGGAGTTACCAGAGGATAGTCAGTTTCCTTCGGTCGCGCAAGATTTACTGGAAGAAGTGAATTTCGCTTGGCTCCAGGCCACCAAGGACCCCTAAAGGGTCAAGGATAGCAAGATATTTTGGATCTTGATAGAGATGAGTATCAACATGGGCATCAACTGCAAACTTCGGTTATCACCGACTATCTTCGAATAGTTGGCAGCGTATGTGGATTTCAAGGCGAACTTCCACTATGTCTCCATGTGAGCATGGAAGGACCCTGATCAAAAGTGGTATGACCTTCCATACCTAGCCACAGAGGATGCAATCATGGCATTCCTCAACCACTATCCAGCAAAGTGGCACATGACCTCAGACTTGACAGCTGGGTCTAGCAAGTCTACAATGAAGCGTAAGAAGGAAGAGGCCAGACTAAAGATGGAACAGTTGCTCGAAAAGAGGAAGAAAGAGGCTGAGGAAAAACCCAAAGCGGAGCACACTACCAAAAAGAAAACAGAAAGTCAGGAAGAAGAGGAGGATCACAACTCCAACAAGAGTCAGAAATCTCCTTCCCCGAAGACAGAAGAGGAAGAGCATTGATCCGAATAGGGAGGAGCAAACCCAAAGACTACTCTATTATGGGTTAAGCGCAACAGGGAGTAGGAGAAAGTAGGGTCGTGAAAGAAGTCCAAGGCCAACAAAACGTCCCTTGACCCAATCACCTTGACAGAAGGTGATTTGAATGACATTGGCGATGCAGTGAGGGATGCGACCACAGAATGGCTTTAGCAGTTCGAATAGCAGCAGCAACAGGCCTTGGGTGCCATTCAAATGGGTCTACACAAGCTGAAAATCCAGTTGTGATAGGTACAGACCAGTGTGGGATGAAGCAGCACGGCGTCAACTAGTTTGGCACCTAGGAAGTTAAAGGCAAGAGAAATGGTGCACACACTAGATCCCCAGGCCATAGTGCTACCAGATGGAGCACTGACTACAAAAGTAGAAGCTGACAGGACCACTATCAGTGCCCTTAAGAGGGTTTGGCTAAATTTTGTTGCGCTTCCAAGTGAAGCCCTTCACACCTTGCAAAGTGGTGTGATCGTAGAACTTCAAGCTCGAGAACAGTGCACCCTCAACATTATCAGTGAGCAGAAGGTGAACAACGCTTAGTTGGTTGTACAGAAGAATCATGCCAGTGATCTTCTTAAGTCTACCACGGAAAAGAATGAGCACATGACCAAGGTGGTGGCTGAGGCATGCAAGACTGTTCCAGCGCTGGATATTCCTGAAGATGCGCCAATGGATGTGAGAATTTGGAAGCTCGCTACCGGATTGCATGAAGTGAGAACAGAGTTGGCTAAGGTTTAGTTTGAACTAAACCTTAAAATTATAGAGCTCGATTTGAGGGCCCAGCCTTCGACTCCCCCAGAGTTTAAAGAGCAATGCGCGGCCGCTGTCAAAGATGCAGTGACAGTTGTAGATGTCATCGTGAAGGAGTGCATTATGCTCTTCGAGCAGTCGCTCGAAGTAGTCACAAGCCTATAGAAGGATCCCAATGTGCATAAGCTAGAAACAAAGGCATGGGAGTTGTAGCAGAGATATGATGAGGTTAAAGCCACGGCGCATACTGTCGCCATTACACAGATGTTAGCGAAGCTGCAGGAAGAAAAGGTGCTTAAAGAACAGGTGGATGCAACTTAGCGCAAGGAGGCAGTAAGGAAGGCCAGATTGGGGCCTTGGCTAAAGGAAGCCTATGTACTCACTGCTTCCATTGAAGGTAAATTGGCTAGTCTACAGGCGACACAACAGAAAATACAGACAGACAGCGCAGAGCAAGCGACAGAGCAGCTGGTCGAGCAAGTGAAGCAGGTGGCAACACAGTGCACCGGCGAAGTCATGGTGGTATAGGTGGAGCTGGGAGGTCTTCACGACAAGATCTCCACACTAGCAGAGTGACTCGAGGGTGATTCACCAGATTTTTGTTGGGGGCTTGTTGGGAACGGATCCCTAGGGTCAATTTTGGGGTTAAAAGCCCAAGTTTTGGGGCTAAAGGCCCAAATTTTGTATAAATAATGTAAAGTCTCCGCATTTTGTGGCCATGGAGCGTGAAGATGTAAACAAACAAAAAGGATTTCTGCCCTTAGTATAGATAGTTTGTGTCAGCTTGATGAGATCCACCCTTGGTCCGCGGACCATGGGATTGTATAAAAAGGGAGTCTTAGAAGAGTCTAAGGCAAGCTTTTGGTAGAGTTCTAAGTAAGTTTTTGGGTCTGGGAGAGCTAAGAGCAAAGAGTCTTAGCGTAGGAAGCAGCTATGCAGCTGAGTGCACAGAGGCCTAGGGTAGAAGTCCACAGCTGAGTGCGTAGAACCCTGCAGTTGTGTGTGCAAGAAAGTTAGAGTTTGTACTGAAGATATGAACCATCAATAAAGAGAATTATTCTGGATATATTTGTGTATGAATCATTTTACTTCTTTTATGAATGTTGCGATTATGTTATGTTGAATACTGGGTTTATGAATTAATGCTATATTGATGCATGAATCTATGTATTTTACTTTGGCATATGAACGCAAGTAAGAATATTTGTTTACTCACGATAATCATAATTCATGTTGAAGCTAACCAATACTTAAGCTAATTGGGGTAGACACAGAGGTAAGCATAATTACAGAGATGCGTAAGCGCCTGCATTGGCTACTTAGGGTTCACAAAGGACGATCAGAGACTTTCGTGGAGGCTTTAAGGATGAATAAGAGAAGTACATTGATAAGCCCTAAAGGGCTTATCAAACTGCACAAAGGCAAAGTGAAGGTCTAAAAGCAACATCGCTACCATCTCAGTGTGTGGAAACCTGGTTCCTGCATCCCCCCATATTGCTTCGGGTGAGACTTCAATCCACGCTCCGCGGATTGATGTCGAAAGGGCTAGTAGTGTAGAGATTTTCTTGGCTACTTTACGCCGAACCTGGGTCAGGGCCCATCAAGCCAACATAAGTCCAAGTCTGCTTTCCAAATTCACAATACTTGCATATTGAATTATCAGGCCTTAACAGTCTCGGAAATCCTCTCATAGCTCCTAGCTTGCTAATTTTTATCAAACTATCAAATTTCATATGACCAAGTCTCTTATGCCACATTCAGGTTTGATTTTTCTAGCTCAAGTAATAGCTTACTTTGGATTCATCAAACACATATACATTATCCTGAGTTATCACTGCCTTTCCCACCATATTTCCATTTACTTGATTTCAAATCTCACAGCCCTTGGATTGAAGGGTCACATTATAGCCGTTATCAGAGATCTGGCTCACACTAAGCAAGTTGTGCTGGATGCCCTCTACATACAACACATTTTGGGCTTTATTATTTTCATCAAGACTGACTATGCCCTTACCCTTAATTCTTGTTGAGGAATTGTCTCCGCAAGTGACATTGTTCCCTATGTCCTTTTCTTTCAGTGACAGG
The DNA here is from genome assembly GCA_000404065.3 of Pinus taeda. Lineage (NCBI taxonomy): Eukaryota > Viridiplantae > Streptophyta > Pinopsida > Pinales > Pinaceae > Pinus > Pinus taeda. The sequence goes on along the minus strand of APFE030975039.1, from coordinate 18,965 downwards.
AATTTACTTTTATCCCCAGTAATATTCTTGGAACAACCATTGTCCACATACCATTTATTTTTTATCACATGCTAACAGAGCAATTCCACATTCCATGTTCTTTCCATACTTACGTTTCTATTTCTTCTTATCCTTTTGAAAAGTTGGTTGCCATGTTTTTTGGGATTTAGATGAATGCTCAAATATGCTTTTGAATTCACTTGCCTTGTGCCCAAAATTATTACATTTGAAGCACTCAACATCATCAATTAGTGTATCAAAGGGATTTCTATCTCTGGAATGAGAGGTTTGAGATCTATAATTTTCATACTTATTGTATCTGGAATTTTCATCTCTTTCAACTTTGATCTTTCTACGATCAACAACTTTATGTCCAAAGATATGGCATTTATAACAATGATCATAAAATAAATGAGAGTACCTGAAGTTGGTAAGTTCATGAGTTTGTGCATGAAGTTACCTCTGTTGTCTTGTTAATTGATTCATTCTTCGTTGGTAAGACACCTTTGAGAAGTTGGAATTCTTCTTCCAATGAAGGGATCCATTCTTGCTTGCTACCTTTGCATAGCTATGAGGTACCTCAAATCTTGTGGACCTGCAGTTCATATTCCTCATAGAAGATTCATGTGGTATAGAATACAAACCTATTTTGTTCTTTGGAGACCTTTGACTACTCAAAATTTGATCTAAATTTCTTGTCCCTTCTGCAAACTTTTCATTTACACCTTTCTCAGTCTCTAGTCCTTCAAGATTTGTTCTCAGAGAGACAACTTCTACCTCAAGACTCTGACAATTTTCTTCTCATTCTGGATCAAATCATTTTATTTTTTTTCCACGAAATCGGTTGTTATTTATAATTCAAAAAAGAAAAGGAGGCAAAGCTCCAGAAGTACAGACTTAGAGCTCGAATGGAACAGCTTCTCTTTGACAATATTGCCACAATTTGTTATTCTCCTGAGGTTTTTAACATGAGGAAGACTGATACAAGTATAAATTCGGACAAATTGGAAGAGGAGAAAACAAGCTTTGCAAAACATCTTAATCTGTATTTAAAAGTCTGATCTGTCGCGCGAAAGAATCCTCTGGCTTGCAATTTTGATCAACGTTGATGAGTCTGTGGAAACTTGCACTTGAATCAATAAGGATCTCCAACATATAATTTCCCATGGAAACTTGGATATGAATGCAGCAGAACTGAAGGGCGATAGAATGGAGAGCGGCAACGATGATCAACACCTGAGTCCAGGCCATTAAAGCCAGCAAACTAGAAAGGGTAAGGGACAGAGGCACGTGGAGAGGCCTCACAGGTTTCACTAGAGAGAACAGGAAACAAAGGGAATGAGGAGACGGAAGGAGAGGGATACAAGACATTCGACAGAAGAGGGAAACCAAATCAGGATTGCAGAGGATATGGACAGAGGGCCCCTTAAAAGGTCGATCAGAAGACAATCTTAAGAAGAAAAGCATTAATCAAAAGGAAGATCAGGCAAGATATTGAAAGGAATCTTTGTTATTGCAGAAAAAATTTCCTTTGGTTCTGGAACAAGCTTGACTGGCGAACTTATTTGCTTCTCGGTTTAAAGAGTGGAGGACATGAAAGAATTTTATCTCCCAAGATTGGCTGATCATGCTTTGACATCTACTGATGATTTTCTAAATATGGATATTTGAGGGCATTCTCTTGCTAATCATGAGACTAATGATAATAGCAGAGTCCCCAAAAATCGAAGCTTTCTTAATTCCAAGGATTTGAAGTTGGAGCAGGCTTTGATAGAGAGCCAGGGCCTCTACTCTGTTGTTGGAGAGATTTCCCAGACCCCACTAAAAAGAAATGAGGGGGTCTCATTTTGGTGAATAAATGATTCCCCCTACTCCCGTAGCTCCCGGATTAGACTTGGAGGTGCCATTGAAGAAGATGATATGAGTGTTGTTGTTGTAGATCCATTCAGTGAATTCACCCTGCTTTAATCTTATTTTCCAATTATGACTGGAGGTGTTGGAATAGCTATTGTAGTTGATTGCTGGAGAGAGGATGCTACACTTGTCTATCAGATTCTTGATAAAATATCTCTCTTTGCTGCAGAAGCTGGCCAGGTCGATTTTCTTAGGATTCTTGGCAGCTATGGTTTCTATTGCCAGACTTTTGGCTTTGCTTCAAAGATGTCTAGTTAAAGTCTCGTGGCCCCTAAAAACCTTGCGGTTTCTTGCGATCCAAATTTTCCATAAGAGAGCATAAGGGAGGGCGTCCCAGACTCTCTTGACAACGCTATTTTTATTATTTGGCCATGGATAACTTTTCTTCCAAATGCTTAGGGCTTCGCCAATGGACTAATGTGAATTCTAGGTGAATGGGTCAAATGGGGCTATACCTTTCCAACAGGAGATGGTGAAAGGGCATGAAATGAAGAGATGTTGCATGGTCTCTTCAGCTTCAAGACAATTGAGACATTGGGAAGGGCCCATGATGCCTCTCTTTTGCAGATTTTCTAAGGTGAGAGTCTTCCCTTTTAAAAGGGTCCACATGAAGAATTTAACCTTGGGAATGGCTTCAGCTTTCCATGTTGCTTTCCAATACATCCATGGAGAAGTGGGGAGATCCCTGTTGCACAAAAAATTATAACCTACCTAAATTGAATAGCTTGAACCCGTAGGATCCCAACGGAAATCGTCAGCACCATTTTTAGATATAGGCACGATGTTATGGAGATGGTTCTGGAAATTATTAAAGGAATCTTTGAGATGAACAGGGATGGGAGGGAAGCTCCAGCCTTTCCACGCCCGCGTTTCTGTGTCCCAATGAGATATTTGATTTAAGTGATATAATCCCTTGCTTTGGAAGTAGAGGATGATTGGTTCCATACCTGGAAAGCTGCTAATGGCTTTATTTCCCATTATCTTATCGCTTGCAATTTTGACTTTGTTCCCACCTATGGGAACCATTGAAACATTTTGAGCCATAAAAGAAATGGATTTTTTATAAAGTTTCCAAATACCTGTGCTGCTCCTTATAGGTATTTCACTAACTAGCAATTGTTGCCTTGGAGTGTTAAGATATTTGATCTCAATGACTCTTTTCCACCAAGCTTGTTGCTCCTCTAACAGTCTCCAAATAAGCTTGCCACCAAAAGCTAAGTTAGTGAACAATGGAGATCTGATTCCAAGCCCGCCTTTTTCCTGGCTATGTATAACTTGTTTCCAACTAACCAGGTTATATTTTTTCTTATCATTTTTTCCACCCTGCCATAAGAAATGTCTAAGAATACTTTCCATTTTGTGATGAAAAGAGTTTGGCGCCCGAGCTAAGGAGAACTGATATAAAGGAAGCGAAGACAGCCCAGATTTAAGGAGCACCATTCGGCTAGCTGGGTTGAGCCAAAAGGATCCCCAGTTGTGGACTTTTTTTTTAACTTGTCAAGAATTTTGTCCCAGATTTCAGCTCTAGCATGACCCATGCTCACTGGCATTCCCAAGTAGCTAAAGTGGTCCCATTTTAACTTGCACGACACCCCAAAGATGATGGATAGGTTTTGGAGAGTTTGGGGTGAAGAATTCTAGCCATAAATGCATCTCTTGAGATGGTTAATCATTCCCCTAGAGTATCTCATAAACTTATCAAGAAGGAGCTTGAACCTTTGAGAAATTATTGCAGAAGCTTCTCCAATCAGCAAGGTATCATCAGCAAATTGAGAGTGAATGATGTTTTTCACTCCATCTTCAAATTTGATTCTGGTGATGAGGCCTGCTTTTCTCTTATGGTCGAGGACACAACTAAAAGACTCAACCATTAAAATGAATAAATAGGGAGAGAGAGGAAAACCTTGCCTCAATCCTCTTGAGGATTGGAAAGCAGGGTCGGGTCTTCCATTGATGAGAGGGGAAATCCAAGGTCCAGATATGCAGGTTTTTATGAGATTGATGAAGGGGGAAGAGAAGCCCATTTTTTGAAGAGTGGCAAAGAGAAAGGAGTGTCAGACTCTTTCAAAGGCATTAGCCAAGTCTAGTTTCAGAATGAAGCCCTTTTCCTTTCTAGAGAGGCTTGAGTGAATGGCTTCCTGGACAAGTAAGATAGAGTCGGAAATTTGTCTGTTGGCCATAAAATCGCCTTGATTTTCATAAATAAGGCTTGGCAAGAGAGGCTTTAGTCATGAGGCAAGGATTTTTGTGAAAAGTTTATATGAAGAGTTGCATAGGGATATAGGACGGTAGCGGGAAAAGGTAGAGGTGCGGCTCTCTTTAGGAACGAGAACAAGATGGGTTGAATTTGTGAAGCCTCCCATTTTATTTTTCCTTTGTATCCATTTGTAATACTTGATGAGATCATTTTTTATGGTTTCCCAGAATTCCCTGTATAAATAGATTGGGAAACCATCCAGGCCTAGAGCTTTGTCAGGTTGGAGGCACCAGATAGCTCCCAAGATTCCTTCCTCTTTAATCTCTTCAGTCAGTGTTTCGTTAGCTTCTGCTGATATTTTATTTGGCATGTGTTTTAAAAGTCAGTGTAATTCTCCTCTTCCCCTTTTTCTGTTAGGAGCTCTCTAAAATGTGTTGTAGCTGCATTTTTAATGGAAGCTTGATCATTGTGCTGGTTGCCTACGCTGTCTATAATAGTTGTTATATTGTTCCTAATTTGTCTAATAGTAGCTTGCTTGTGGAAGAAGGATGTATTCCTATCCCCACTTTTCAGCCAAACCTATCTTGATTTTATGCGCCATTTTTCTTCCTCTTCTCTCCTGATGTTGTAGATTTGGTTGTAGAAATCCTCTTCTTGACTTTTACTTGCTTGAATGTATTCTTGGTTTTCCATATCATGGTGTAAATTTTCAATTTTAGTTTTTACATCTAGCTTCTTTGCTTCTGGTTCTTTATATTGGGATTTTGCCCAGTTCTTGAGAGTGTTCCTGACATTTCTCAATTTGCTTTCCCATATATAGCTAGGTGAACCTTCTATATGTTGGCGCCAAGTTTGTTGGACTAGAGTTTTGGCAGCCGAAATATGATTCCATAAAGGGCTATATTTAAAAGGGATTGGGCCCAGGGGACGATGGGATTCAAAAGATAAGATAGTGGGATAGTGATATGAGGTAGCGAAGGGGAGAATAGAATCATGAACAGCAGCAAAAGAGGAGAGAAAATATACATTTACCAATATTCGGTCCAGCCTTTCCATTATATTATTTTTTCCAAGCCTACGGTTGCTCCAGGTAAACTTGTGATTCTTTGGAACAATATCAACGAAATCTGCGAGCTGCATAATGTTCTCCAACTGATTTCTGAAGGGGTCAGGATTGAAGCTACCACCATGCTTTTCATTGGCACGTAGGATAAGATTTAAGTCTCCGCCTACAATTATATTGTCGTTCTCTTCCTCTGCGATGTTATCGCTAAGAGATATCCAGCAAGCCTCCTTATCTCTGTAATGATTCGGAACGTAAACATTGAAAATGATTAGCTGATAACTGCTCATTTTATTCTGCAAAGTAATCTTTATCAAATGTTGTTCCATTGTTTCTGCTATCTTGATCCATTTGTCTTAGAGCCAAAGTGTGGCGATTCCTCCTGAGGCCCCTGTAGATTCGCACACACATCCTTGATAAAACTTGTGTTTCTCAATAATTTGATTCATCTCTGTCTGTCCCAGTTTTGTTTCTTGAAGTAGAACTACCTCTGGTCTTTCTTGGTTTAAGAGATCTTTTAAGGCATTTGTTTTGGTGGGGTGCCCCAATCCCCTGTTGTTCCAGGAAAGCATTTTCATCATTTCAATGGAGTGCGAGCAGGTTCTCTTCCTCCCAGATCTTTATTTGTTCAGTCCTTGTTTATCTGCCCTTGTATATAAGATTCTATAGGGTTCTGAATACCCAAAGCTATATCTTTTTGTACATTTTCATCTCTATGTTGTTTGGTAGACTTTCATCCAGAATTATTTTGGTTTTCAGGAATGGATCCATGCTCTTTGGAACTGCTTCTAGTGGTTCTAGGAGGGGGGGGGGATCAAAAAGGAGGGAAGAGGAATTGGACTGGGGTAGGGTAGGATCAAAAGGAGATTGAATCTTTGGAGAAAGGGGATCCTCGGGTTGGGAAAGAATGTGAAAGGGATTGGAAGAAGGAGAGGAGGAGAGGGGATTAGGATGGCTAAGAAGGGGAAGAAGGGAAGAGGAGGGGGGCGGAGAAGGGGGGAGGGGTTGGAAGGGGGAGCCGGAAGGGGATGAAGGGAAGGCCCAGCATCTTGGGGAGGGATGGGCTTAGGGGCTGTCTTTTTTTTTTCACTGCTTCCCATTGTTCTTCCTATGGAGCACTGTCAACATTAAGAAGTTTAGAGCATCAATTTGCAAAGTAGCCATATTCATGACATACCTTACACTTGAAGGGAATCTGTTCATAATCAAGCTGCTGAATGTGTGTCCAGTCATCCACCTTTAGCTTAATGGCTTTTGGCAAGCCTTTCCCCAAATCAACTTCAACACAAATGTGAGCGCAGGCCTGCATGTTATCTTTAGGTTCGCTCCGGTCAATATATTTCCCTACAGCATTCCCTATGGCGCGCAATGACTCATCTCCCCAACAATGAAGGGAGGTGTGGAAGGTGGACCCAAATAGGCACAGCACTAGGGATATCCAGCTCTGGATCACAATCTAGAGTCCACTTATTGAGGTGCAGTCCTCTGGAATCCATAAAATAAGGTCCATTTCGAAATATTAAATCCTTATCTTCCTTGCTTTCAAAATGGAAAGTAAAATATACTTTTCCAAAAAATCTGATAGAGATTTTCCCTTGAGTTTTATCTGTCCAGTTCCTTTCCACCCACCTCTGGACTATTTTTGGAGAGGGCCAGAGACCTATAAACTGCCCAATAAGGCCTCTTTCAGCTAAGGCAAGCGCAGCCAAACGAGGCAAGGTTGGAGGCAAAGAGACTTCCTACAACCCTTCTAGCTTTTTAACAAACTTCAAAACTGAGGGATGATTTCACTGAGGTGGAAGAGAACGAACCAGGTTAGAGAATGCTTGCTGGAAGGCATCCTCCAGTGGCACCTCTGGAGGGACCATAATAGGCCAAGAGCAGTCACAAAAAAACCGGCGAGCGAGGCAGCCAGGAGCAAGGATGGAAGCCCAGCAGCAAGGGTTGCCAGGCAGGAGCTTTCAAAGAATGCATAACAGAAGGGGAATAGGGCGCGGGAGCTCCGGAAGCCTAGTAGCAGGGCTTCCAGGTGGGGGCTAGCAGAGAAGCGCAGGGCCGAAGGGGAGTAGGGCGCGGAGGCTCCAGAGTGCGTGCGTGAAAAAATTCATGGATTAAATCATCAAGAAATTCTTTTCACTTAAATTCTTCTAATTTGACTTTCACAGATAAAATTTATTCTTTCCATGTCTATGAAATCATATCCTTCTTTACTTTGAGTATCTCCTTCTTTAGATGTGTGTTCTCTTCTTCTAGATTCTCACATGTTTTTTTATTTTTCGTCTAATTGAAGAGTTAAGCTATATTTACTTTTAATATTTTCTTCAATTTTTTATTTTTGATAAAAAAATTCCTCATTGTATGAGTTATACATACCTTCTTCAGCATGTTGCAGTTGTTTTTCTAGTTGTTGATTCTTTCATCTGGCTTTCTTTAACTCATTAACAAAACTAATGAGTTCTCCTTCAAAGTCCACTACTACTTCTTCTTCAGAGTCTGTAATATTTTGTTTCTAGGAGTTTGCTCCAAATGCCATGAGTAACCACTTATTTGACTCATCTTCTGAGGATTTTTCGCTATCTAACTTTGATGTTGAGTTATCCTCTTTGGAGTAGAGCCCTTTCTTCTTAGAGAGCCTCTTCCTTTGATGTTTTTGAGTTTTTCCCTTGAACTTCTGATCATTTTCCTTTTTTGTGCTTTCTTTGTAAGGAAATTTGGACAAAAAATGTCCAACTCTTCCATAGTCAAAACATTTGAAGAGAAACTTCCCTTTATACTTTCTTGAGCCTCGCTTTAGTTTCCTAGAAAAATCAGCCAACTCCTAATTGTTAGAAAATTATATATTACAGAGAAATGGAACACATAAAATATTGTAGAAATATAAACACAGAAAATGCATAAAACAAGAGAGACACAGATATACGTGGTTCACCCAATTTGGGCTACGTCCACGGAGAAACAACCAGTCCTTCCTTTTATATTATCCAACAAACTGAAGAAATACAACCTACAGTAGATCTGTTGTAACACTCTCTTCGCTCTCAATCTCCTCTCTCTTCCTCACTCAGAATACAGAGATACATAGACGCAATACAATTCCCTCATATATAGTGAGGGGTTGCCTTCTAGGGAAAAAAACCATAAATTAAGCATAACTTCTACCATCAAATCATCCACCTAATGAATGGCCCAAATTGACTAGAAATTACTAGACTTTTACACGGCAATTTTACATCTGTTTTTAGCTTCGGGGGCGCTGCCCCCAGACCCCTCAGCCGAGGGGGATCGTCTCCCCCATACCCCCCCGCATGGAGGGGTGTATAATCTTCTTGAGGTATACATCTAGCTGAGACCTTTGAATACAAAAGATAATCAGGCTCCACACCCAACAATCTCCCATTTGGAGACTGATTATAGAAACTCCACCATTGCTTCATTTACTAGACAATGACTCCACTTTGGACCTGGTTGTTTCTCATCTTCTTCATCATACTTGAAGACCAATTGAAACTGAGCATATTCTCAGTTTCTCCCTGGTTACAGCTTTTGTTAACATATCTGCAAGATTCTGGCTGATGTGTATCTTTTCCAGCTTCAACTATCCATCTTCCAATGCTGACCATATGAAATGGTACTTGAGCTGTATATGCTTAGTCTTGGAATGAAATGCAAAGTTCTTTGCAAGATGTATGGCACTCTGGCTGTCACTGTATAACCTACCCAACTCCTGCTTCTTACCCAATTCATCCAGAAACCTTTGTAACCAAATCATTTCTTTACTAGCCTCTGTAATAGCAACATACTCTGCTTCTGTTGTTGAAAGTGTAAAAACACTTTGGATTTTTGAAACCCAACTGATAGTTGTTCCACCTATAGCAAATACATATCCTGTAGTGCTCCTCCTATTATCTCTGTCACCTGCCATATCTGCATCAACATATCCCTGTAGAGCAGTGTTTGAACCACCAAAGCATAATGCTTGATTTGTGGTACCTCTCAAATACCTGAAAATCCACTTCACCGCCATCAAATGTTCTTTTCCTGGATTGTTCAAGTACTTGCTTACAACTCCCACTACATGTAGTGTTTGAACCACCAAAGCATAATACTTGATCTGTGGTACCTCTCAAATACCTGAGAATCCACTTCACTACCATCCAATGTTCTTTTCTTGGATTGTTCATGTACCTGCTTACAACTCCCACTACTTGTGCAATATCAAGCCTTGTGTAAACCATTGCATACATTAAGCTTCCAACTGCTAATGCATATGGAACTTTATACATATGAGCCATTTCTTCCTGAGTCTTAAGACACGCCTCCTTACTTAATTTGAAATGGCTGGCCAAAGGTATACTAACTGGTTTACATTCTGCATATTAAATATTTTCAACACCTTTTCTATGTACTCACTTTGAAACAATGTTAATTTGCGATTCTTCCTATCTCTAGTAATTCTCGTACTAAGGATTTGTTTTGCAGCACCCAAATCCTTCATTGCAAATGAGTTTGCCAATTTTCTTTTGAGCACATTTATCTCCTGCATGTTAGAACCTGCAACAAGCATGTCATCTACATACAATAACAATATAATATAGCTGTCATCATTTTGCCTTTTGAGATAAACACAATGATCAGAGTGACATCTAGTATAACCTCGCTCAGACATAAACCTATAAAATTTTAGATACCGCTGCCTTGCAACATGTTTTAAGCGATACAAGCTTTTCTTCAACCTCCACATTAGTTTCTCTTTCCCTTTTACCTCATATCCTTGTGGATGCTGCATATATATCTCTTCCTCCAAATCCCCATGGAGAAAGGTTGTCTTTACATCTAACTGCTTAAGATGAAAACCTTCAGTTGATACTAGACTTAGAATAGTTCTGATTGAAGTCATTTTCACAACAGGAGAAAATATCTCATCAAAGCCTATACCCTTTTTTTGTGAAAACCCTTTCATCACGAGTCTAGCTTTATACTTTTTTCTACCTCCATCTTCTTCCTTCAACTTGTAAACCCATTTATTCTAAAATGCTTTTCTCCCTGCAGGCAACCTGACTAAGTCCCAAGTCTGGTTATGTGCTAAGGAGTCCATATCTTCTTTCATGGCTTGCTCCTGCTTCTTCCTGGTTTCTACCTGCACTACTTCTTCATAACATTCGGGTTCACCATAATTAGTCAACAATACATAATATAATGAAGGAGAGTATTGTTTAGGGGGTCTACTTATCCTGATAGATCTTCTAACACCACTTTTAGGTGTTTGAGGTGCTTGTTGTTGTTGTGGTTGTTGTTCTAGCTGTTGATCATTATGATTTTCAGGCACCATCACTTTTCTTGTGATATTATCAAGCACTGTGTATTCTCTGTTTCTTTTTCATGTTTCTTTTCCTGCAATTGATTTTTATACAGGACCTTTTCATTGAATATTACATCTTTGCTCCTAATGATTTTGTGATTTTCATAATCATATAAGCAATAACCAAAATCATTAACACCATATCCAATAAAGGTACATTTCTTTGATTTTGCCTCAAGCTTTGTTCTATTTTCTTTGTTAATGTGAACAAAGGCTTCACAACCAAAAGTCCTTAAAAGTGAGTAGTTTAACTTTTTACCTATCCATGCCTCCTCTAGAATACCACCATCCAAGGAACTTGAAGGCCCTCTGTTTATTAGATAAACAGTAGTATCTACAGAATCTGCCCAAAATTGTAAAGGCAATCCTGCATGCAATCTTATGCACCTTGCACGCTCCATTATTGTCTTGTTCATCTTTTCTACCACGCCATTTTCTTATGGTGTTCCTGGAACTGTCTTCTCTCTACGAATTCCATTCTATGAATAGTACCTATCAAACTCTTTACTGTAATATTCACCTCCATTGTCTGATTTGAGACACTTCAACCTTTTTCCTGTCTCATTTTCAACCAAAGCTTTCCATTTCTTGAAAGTATCAAATACATCATATTTATTTCAAATAAAATAAAACCAGGTTTTTCTGGTTGCATCATCAATAAAAGTAACATAATAACGAGAGCCACAAAGAGATGATACCTAAGTAGGTCCCCATACATCTGTATGCACAAGCTCTAATTTTTCGCTCTTCTTTTCTTTCCCAACTCTAAGGAATTTGACTCTTTTGTTTTCCATAAACACAATTTTCACAGAATTTTAAATCAACATGCTTCAAACCTAGCAACAAATTTCTTCAATGAAGAATCTGCATCCCCTTCTCACTCATATGCCTGAGCCTATCATGCCACAATGCCGTATCTTCTCCTGTAGAGGTTAAATCACTAACATAATTAGAAATATCATTGCATAAATACAATGTACCAACTTTTCCTCCTTCCGCTATTACCAGGGATCCTTTAGTGACCTTCCAGATTTTATCTGTGAAAGTAGTTACGCAACCTTCACCTCCCAACTGCCCTATTGAAATCAAATTTTTCTTCAGATCTGGAACATGCCTTACCTCCTTTAGTAGCCATTCGTTTCCATTCTGTTGTTTTATGAAAACTGTACCCATTCCAATGATTTTACAGGGTTTATCATCACACAATTGAACCTGTCCAAAATCTCCTTAAACATAATCATGAAAATGTTTCCTATCAGGTGTGGCATGGAATAAGGCCCCTGAATCTACCACCCAGGCATCAATAATATTTTCTAATGAAAGAATCAAAGCATCTTGCAACACATCACTTGTTACATTTGCTTCATGATTGGTTTCTTGATGTGTGTCTCCTTTTTTTCCCTTCTGAGACTTGCAGTCTTTCTTTAGGTTTTCTTTCTTCCCGCATTTCCAGCACACTATCCCCGATCTAGACTTGGATCTGCCTTTTCTTGACTTACTGTGATATCTTAAGCTCTTTCCTCTTTCCATTTTTCTTCCTCTAGTCTCTACAGCCAAAGCATTATTTGTGTCTCACCGGAGCTTTTCCGTCACATTTCCTCGCTAAGGATTGCACCAACAACATCATCAAACTTTAAAGTACTAGATCCAGAGACAGAGTTACTAATGGTCATAACTAAACCATTCCAACTTTCTGGCAATAAGCACAGAAATAATAGAGCCCTAACTTCATCATCAAAATTTACCCCTACAGAACTTAACTGAATTGTAACTGTATTAAAATCATTTAAATGGTTTGCAACAGATCCACTTTCTGACATCTTCATATTAAATAAACACTTCATAAGAAATACCTTATTTGAGGCCGAGGGTTTTTCATATAGTTTGGCCAATGCCGACATTAAACCCTCTGTTGTCATTTCCTTTGAAATATTAAATGCTACTGATGCCATTAGGCACAGCCGTATTGTTCCAAGTTCCTTTCTGTCAAGAATATCTCATTATGTGTCTATCATACTCATCAACTTCTTTGTCTTTCTGCTCAATGGTAGGTACAGATCTCTTTGATACAGATAATCTTCTATCTGCATCTTCCACAGCTGGTAGTTTTGGCCATTGAATTTTTCAACCCTAAACCTACCATCTTCTACCATTGCTCCCACTCAAATCGAGAACCCTTCTCTCCTGCGAGTTTATAAGCCAAATAGACCTTCAGCTCTGATACCAATTGTTAGAAAATTATATATTACAGAGCAATGGAACACATAAAATATTGCAGAAATGTAAACACAGAAAACGCATAAAACAAGAGAAACGCAGATATACGTGGTTCACCCAGTTTGGGCTACGTCCACGGAGAAACAACCAATCCTTCATTTTATATTATACAGCAAACTGAAGAGATACAACCTACAGTAGATCTGTTGTAACACCCTCTTCAATCTCAATATCCTCTCTCTTCCTCCCTCAGAATACAAAGATACATAGACGCAATACAATTCTCTCATATATAGTGAGGGGTTGCCTTCTAGGGCAAAAAACCCTAAATTAAACATAACTTCTACCGTCAGATTATTCGCCTAATGAACAGCCCAAATTGACTAGAAATTACTAGACTTTTACAAGGCAATTTTGCATATGTTTTTAGCTTTGGGGGTACTGCCCCCGAACCCCCGCTAGAGGACCGCTAGCCCCCGAACCCCCCAACCAGGGGGGTCAGCCTCCCCCCCACATGGAGGGGTGTACAATCTTCCTGGAGTATACATCTGGCTAAGACCTTTGAATACAGAAGATAATCAGACTCCACACCCAACACTAATTAAGTTCATAGTTGGAGAAATCTTGATGGTATTTTTGCTCCTTATCTTTCTTGGACATATTGAAAGTTGCCTCCTTTGGTTCAAATCTCTATTAACATAGTTACCAATCAAACAAGAAAATTACCTAGTACCCGTTTTTTTAGGTTGCAAAAAATCACCCGATTTTGAAAATTAGTAATTCAGAATACACTTTTTTTTAGCGTATTTTTGGTACTTTAAATTTTATTTAATGTATCACCTTTTTTTAGCATATTTTGGCACTTTAAATTTTCTTACGTATCAAATATGAACATTTTTTTAAAAATGTTAGTGATTTTCATGATAATTTTAAAAAGTGTTGATGCAGCATCAACATATTTTTTTTTTAACTTTATTTTTGACACTTTAAATTTTTTTATGTATCAAGTCTGAACATTTTTTTAAATGTTAGTGATTTTCATCTTGATTTTCAAAAGTGTTGATGCAACATCAACTATATTTGTTTAGAGGACTTGTTTTTTACACTTTAAATTTCCTAATATATTAAGCGTGGATTTTTTTTTAGTTATGTACTTTGTTTTTTTTTTATAAAAAAAATGTTTTTTATTTTTATTTTGTTAATTTTTTTTTTTTGTTAAATTATCTCTATTTTTGTTTTTAATGATATTTTTATTTATATTTGATTTGTTTTAATTTTTTATATTTATAGGTGATTTATTTTTTTTTACATTTTTATATTTTTTTTGTTCTTTTTTTATATTTGATTTTATAACGTTTTTATATATTTTTTATGTTTATTTCTTGTTTTCTTATTTTTTTTAATGTGTTTTTTTATTAATTTTATTTTTTTCTATATTGGAATTTTTGTTGTATTTTTATTATTTTTTGTGTTATTTGCTACTGTTTTAAATTTTTTATAAAAGAAATACGAGGAGGCAGTGATGCTAGAAGATAGGATGAGAAGCCAAACAAAGAAAAAAGGATTAGCAATATGAAACTTGGCTAGAACCAATAAAGACCTATTAAAAGATTACAGCTTTTGGGAAGTAAGAGAGGGGGACACTGTCAAGTTTTTGGAGGAATCTTGGCAACAGCGAGAAAAACTTCTCCATAAAGAAGCCCTCCAAAAAATCCATGAATTTATCTCCCAAACAAAAGGGGAATTGGTCGGAAACTTCTGGAAGCCAAGCATAGGGGAATACTGGAGAAATTTGAAGCAAAAGGATCACTGGGTAGCAGCGCCAGAAATAGCAAATTGGAAAATTTACAATAAAGAAATGGCATCCAAGAAAGTTGCAATTAAAACAGGGAAGGACATACTCCGATGGAGAACTCGAATAAAAAGCACGTTCTCTACAGCGGAAGGTTATCATTTAAAGACAAGGCACAATCAACTGACAGAATCAAAAAAATGGAAAAACATTTGGAAAATTAAGACTTGGCCTAAAGTAGGTTTCTTTCTTTGGATTTTACATCATGGATGAGCACTAACCCAGAATTAAATATGGAAGAAAGGCATGCAGGGACCCTCACGATGCGCACTATGCCAAGAACAGGAGGAGACGATGGAGCACCTAACCAACAACTTCATCGTCAACTACAACCTGTGGATAAATCACCAGCAATTGTTTGAAAACAGTCATAAAACTACCATAATATAAAAAATACTTTGGAAAATTAGCCAAGAAAATCTTTCCAGAACCAGATCCTAAACCGTGCATGGACATTGTCCATAGCCCTCATGCTTTAGAACATCTGGAAGGAAAGAAACAGTGTGATATTCAATGAAGAAAGGAGAACCTCGATCGAAATATGAAAACAAACAATACAAAATATCAGAGAAACTATTCTAACAGAACGGTGGAATGATGAAGACTGGAAGATCAACCAAACAGAGGAGAGAATCTTGCAACACCTACAATTAAAATAGAGAATGACTGACAGAACACAAAGTAAACCTCAAACCAGAAAGATTGAGGAGATTAGCACTTACAAGCATCCACCCCAAGGCTTTTTCAAGCTAAACGTTGACAGGGCAGCAAAAGGTAATCCGAGAGAAGCTGGAATAAGAGGGTTATTCAGGAACGATGGAGGAACCACTCTGAGAATTTACATGATGGATTGCGGAGAAGCAACGAACAATGAAGCAGAGTTACACACTCTAAAACGTGGACTCGAAATTACCATCCGGGAAAAGTACTAGAATCTTTAGATTGAAGGTGATTTGAAACCGTTGGACACCTAATCCTAAAGGGTTAGCGTGGAAGCCGAATGGACAATGCAGTCCAAGAGACCTTGGGATCTGAATCCCAACGGTCACCAAATGTACTATAAATGTATATCAAATTGTTAATAAAATATAAATGCAAGCTTTATCTTTCGTATTTGTTCTCCCTGACCATGTCTGTTTAACATGGTATCAGAGCCATGATGTGTGGCCTGTTTTCCCCAAAGCACAGGTCCCAGGTTCTATTTTTAACCTTGTAACTCCTGCCTGCCTTCTGTCCCACATCTGCTGCTGAGTGATAGGCTTCTGAGAAAAACGTCTGCCTGCCTGCGCTGAAGCTGCATACCAATTTCTGGAAGAAAAAAACGCCTGCCTGCTTGCCTGCCTGAAGCCTGAAAGTGTGTAAGGCGTACACTCCTCTGCTGGCGCTGTCTGCTGCCCCTTCTGTTACGCCGCGCCTGTTACGCTGAGCCTTCTCACCTGATGACCGTACTGACCAAGTCATTGAGCGCTGCACTAATACGCGGGATGCCATTAAGTACGTTCTTGAAAAGCAGTGCGAGGGTTTTTATCAGCTATGCTTTATTCTGCACATCATGCAACACCATGCGCCACTCTACTACACCGCTGTTGAGGTCGGTGCCGTGAAATAGCAATGGAAATAGGAACGCCTATTCTTAACATGGTATCTTTGTCCTTGGTTTTATTTATATGAGCAATCAATATAGATATCTAAATTTTTTTGATAGACCGTTCACGGCAACAACATATGCTTGCATGGAGAGCAAAATGTTGTTGGATACACTAAATTCTAGCTTGAGCAGAGCTTTAAACGACTGATCAGACATTCAAATCACTGCATTCATAAAGTGCACAGAGAAAATTAATATATACTAGGAAAATATCCCAAAGGTTTTTACAGCTGTAGATTCTAAAGAAATCACCTAGGACTCTCGCGATTTTGAAAAACGTGGTCTCTGGTGGGCTTTTCCCAATGTACGTTTGATGGAACAGAATGTTGAGATTACATGACATGAATTCATAAGATCAGATGAGTTGGCGGGTTTTGAATTGTTTGTATTTCTGTTAAATTAGATGGTGCGACTGTAGTGGTTCTGTTTGAAGAAGATAAGTCACGCAGCTTAACTTAGAGAGCTTTAAGATTGGAAGGCACAATGGTGCCTTGCGAATAACGTGGCACATGCCCTAGCAAACCACGGAAACGTCAACAAACCTGCAGATGAACCTTTTTTCCAGTAGTATAAACAGCAACCGGGGCTGTCTTCTCAACAGTTGGAATTGGTGTTACGGCTTTGCTTTTGATGGGGTCTCGTTCTAAGAAATCTGGAAAGGTTTTCCCTGCCGGTGTTGTATCCCTTGTCTCCTTGATCATGACTGGTGGTTATTTTCATGGCATATTGCGCAGTTCTCATTCATAGGTATATGAGGTTGAAAGCTGAGTGTTTATAAATCACATTGTAATTTAGTTCTTCCAGTTTTGGATCTCGGAAATTTCTTAGTGATGATATTTTTTCGGTGATTGGCTACGCTTCATCTGAGATTTTCAGCACATTTGAACTTTATCTGCGGTCTTTGAAATATTTGATCTGTCTGCAATCTTAAACATATTGGAACTATGTCTGCTGTCTTTGACACTGTGTTCTGAATATATATGTGGCTCTCACATATATACATTTGTATCGCATAAACATACTTGTGCAACTAGCAAGGCTAGATACCTCTATGGCCCTTGCATAAATATACCTCTACGGTGATGAGACAGAGCAAATGTTGCATAATCAGACCAAGGGTATAAACTTTGTGGTGTTGATCGGTCAAAGTATCACTGGATTAAAGGACACTATAGTGAATAAACCTCTGTGATCATTCACTTCAGTATATTGTCTGCTTCAGTTACTCGCTCTGTGCTTCATCTGTGGTCTTCAACATATTTTAACTCCATCTACTATCTTCGACAGTGTGTTCTAAATATATATGCAGCTCTCACATTTGAACTTTGTATGCGGCCTTCAACATATTTGATCTATTTGTGGTCTTTAGCCTAATTGAACTCCATCTACGATCTTCAGCACTATGTTATAAATATGCATGCACCTCTCATATATACATTTTTCCGTCATATGAAGGTTGTATGGATGTTCACCACGTTTTCAAATCAAGGAAGGAATTAATTTTTGTGAGATTAAGGAAAAGTGGGAATTCTGTCATATAGATACTTCTCATGAAATAATTACTCAAAACAGGTAAATGTGCAGGGAAGATGCCTATGCACTAAATTATTGCATTGTGCATTTATGTATAAGCTCAATGTCTAAAATTGTCTTCCACTATTGATCAACACTTTTACAACATTTGACATTTTTCAAGTCCAAGGGGATGACAAAGTTCTTGTTTCTATCTGCAACGGTACTGCGGACAGACTTTCAGATTTGATATATTGAAAAGCTTCTCTGAGTAGTATAATATTAATGCTCTTCTTCTAAGTTACCACAAGTTCATTGAAGCATTGTTTTGAAATGGATCGAATGGATGATGTATTAGAGTTACTGAATACCCTAATACATTCCAGTATTGATGGGATGGTAAAAGTTAGCAAGGCTTCTCTTTCTAATATTCAAACCTGTTTGCAAAATGCACGAGGAAAGATCGATTTTTTGCAGCTTGAATCACAGCTACAGCAAGAAGAGCTACATCAAAATAGACACCATTCTGAACCTGTTTTTGTTCAGAACATTGAGACAACCACCCATGAGAAACATGTTACAGTTCATTTAGATTTAGTACCAAACAAAGCAGCAAGGTTACATGCAGATGCAGAAACTCAGTCTGCACTTCCCAAGCCCATCATCATACCTTGGGAACAGCTTGTCCACAACAAACACAGAACCGGTCTTGGATATGACAAGGACTTGTCCTTTCATATTCCAGACTACTCAAAGCCCATTCAGTTTCAGAGTGCTGGATTCATTCATGACAGTTCACCTGCTCCTCATGATAGTTCAGCTTTAGCTGTTCCAGACTCTGCTCCTCTTCCACAGCAACAACAACAATAGATCGTGAAATGCCAACACTGTGACCGAGTTGGCCATTTGAAAGATCACTGTTTTGATCTTCATCCATGTAAGCACTGTCATAGAACCACCCATTCTTCACACAGATGCTTCAACAACAAACGTCCTGCAAGAACAAAGATTCATCTTGGATGGATCGCTTCTTGGCAATGGGCATCAACAGCCAAGAAGATATTCCAAACACATATCAGAACTTGTTCTAGAGTATTGAAAAGTCTTGCAGCTGATTTTTCTCCATCATCTCACCTTGTATCTGATAGGGGGGGAAATGATGGTCATCTACAAGCTTCAAAGCCACATCAAGCGAGCCTGAGC
>APFE030975037.1:0-41602 GCA_000404065.3 Pinus taeda | reverse complement strand
AGAGAGAGAGAGAGAGAGAGAGAGAGAGAGAGAGAGAGAAATATGGGGGTAGGAGAGAAAGGGGGAGAGAGGACTTGTGAGCGAGGAGGAGAGAAGGAGGGATAGAGAGATAGAGTTGGAGGGTGAGAGAAGGAGGGAAGAAGAAAGAAATAGAGAGTGAAAAGTTGAGAGAGAGAGAAAGTGACAAGGGGGAGATGGATAGAGATATTGTGTATGTTTAGAGGTGAGATAAAGAGATAAAGATGGAGAGATAGAGAGAAGGGGTGAGATAAAGAGACAACGAAGGAGAGATAGAGAAAATAGGGGAGAGAAGGAGAGAGAAGGTGAGGGGGAGGGATATCGTAACATATTTGGAGAGAGAGAGAGAGAGAGAGAGAGAGAGAGAGAGAGAGATGGGGGAAGAGAGAGGGAGGTAGGAGAGAAAGGGAGAGAGAGGAAGAATGAGTGACAAGACTTGCGAGAGAGGATGAGAGTGATGGGGAAGAGAGAGGATTGGAGGGAAAAGAGAGAGAGAGAGAGAGAGATAGAGATGGAGGAAGAGAGATGAAGGTAGGATAGAAAGAGAGAGAGAGAGGAAGTAGGAGAGAGTGGACTTGAGAGAGACGAGGAGAGAGGGAGGGAGAGAGGAGGGGAGATGGAGGTAGGACAGAAATGGAGAGAGAGGAAGTATGAGAGATAGGACTTGAGAGAGACGAGGAGAGAGGGAGGGAGAGAGGAGGATAGATGGAGGGAAAAGGAGATGGAGTTGGAGGGAGAGAGGGAGGGAAGAATAAATGCATAGAGAGTGAGAGGTGAAGAGAGAGAGGGAGTGACAAGGGAGAGAGAGTGTGTATGTTTGGGGGTGAGATAAAGAGACAAAGGAGGAGAGATGCAGAGAATGGGGGAGTGAAAGAGAGAGGAGAGAGGGAGTGATATAGTAATATATTTGGAGGGTGGAGAGAGAGAGAGAGAGGAAGGAAGACAGAGAGGATGCGAGAGAGTGGAGAGAGGGAGGGAAAGAGAGATGGAGTTGGAGGGTGAATGAGAGGGAGGTAAGAAGAAAGAAATAGAGAGATAAAGGTGGAGAGAGAGAGAGGGAGTGATAAGGAAGATATAGAGACAGGGACAAAGGACATTAGGAAGGAAGAGATATAGAAGTGGGGGAGAGGGATGGAAGGGGAAGAGAAAGAGAGAGAGAGGGAGAGGAGGAGGGAGGGATAGATACATATATTAGAGAAGGAGAGTGTATGTTTTGGGGGTGATATAGAGAGACAAAGGTGGGTAGAGATATAGATGGAAAGTTAAGAGATAGAAGAGGATAAAGATGGAGAGAGGAAGGAAGGGATAGAAAGGTTGATATAAATGGAGTGAGAGAGCATGTGTGTTTGGGGGATTGAGATAGAGAGAGAAAGAAGGAGATATGGAGGGATACATAGATATATATGAAGGGGGAAGAGAGGGAAGAATATTTCTTGCGCTCGATGCATTGATTTAAGTCTAGATAGTGATTTCTAATCCTATTTGCTTGTTTGCACTAGATGCATTGCTTTTACTGTAGATGTTGATTTCTAATGATATTTGATTGCTTGCACTAGATGCATTAATTTAAATGTAGATGATTTGTAATCCTATTTAATTGTTTGCACTAAATACAATATTGATTTCAGTGTAGATGGCGATTTCTAATCCTATTTGATTGCTTTTACTAGATGCATTTATTTCAATGTAGATTTTGATTTCTAACAATATATAGTTCCTTTCACTAAATGAATTTATTTGAATGTGGATGATTTGTAATCCTATTTGATTTCTTGCACTAAATGCATTGATTTCAATGTGGGTGGTCATTTCTAATCCTATTTTATTACTTGCACTAGATGCCTTGATTTTAGTGTAGACGGTGATTTCTAATCCTGTTTGATTGCTTGCACTATATGCATTGATTTCAGTGTAGATAGTGATTTCTAATCCTATTTGATTGCTTGCAATAGATGCATTGATTTCCGTGCAGATGTTGGTTTATAATAATATTTTCTTACTTGCACTAGATGCATTGATTTCAGTGTAATATTATTTGGTTACTTGCACTAAATGCATTGATTTGAGTGTAAATGTTGTTTTCTAATCTTATTTGATTGCTTGCATTAGATGCATCAATTTTGCTGTAGATGATGATTTCTGATTTGATGCAATTGGATGATTTTAATGTAGATGTTGATTTCTGATTTGATGCAATTGAATGTATGATGGTACATTAATTTTAAAGTGATTGGATTAACATTTTACATTGATTTAGTGTAAGCACAAAAAAATTATTGACAATGTACATTGATTTGTGTGTTATAGTAATTCAACCTATTAATATTGGAGAGGAGGTGAGACAAGGTATGATGTTTAATACAATAGATGGAGCTAAATATTTAAATGGTTTATGATTTAACGTGTCCTTTTCATATAATCGATATGAAAATATGACAATTGATATGAAAAGAAAACACAAGTAACAAGGGTGACAATAAGAATAGTAAAAGAAAATAGTTTGAGATTAATCACAATGAAGACTATTTATAACTGACTATATTCTTATTATTCACATTTTCTATCATTCAACACTAATACATTGTCACTTTACATTCAAATATTTTATTTCATCTTTTTTCATCATTAAAGTTATTAACAATATTTATCATCTCAACAAACTGAGCTAACTAAAAAATTTTAAAATTAAAATGACCAGATTAATCTGAGAGGTATTTATATTAATATTAGATGAAGTTACACATTATTGATAGAATTAATGATATGTTCGTTGGATTTTCTTTGGACGCACACGACAAAAACCAGCCTAGATCCATCTTAACTTCAGATCTATCAAGTTGAGAGGGATCAAATCTCTCGAGATGCAAACATTTCGTGAAGTTTTCAGAGTTAAAATGGATATAAGTTGTTATTTAATGATGTGGAGAATTCGATTCTCTTCAGGCAGAAAGACAAATGGTTGGATAGTATACAATTAAACGTAAATAAAGTAGTGTAATAAATTAATTTAAATGAAATTTTTTCACTAATAAAGATATGAAGGTATTTATGGTATTTACAAATGTTATCTCATTGGTGGAGATGGTGGAAATAAGTAAATATTTGTAGGTAATTATAATTGTAAATTAAGAAGAGTAATGATTTGAAAACTATTTTTTTTAATAATGTTTTATATATTATAAAATTAAATATTATATAATGTATACTTTTATCAAAGTTGAGTTAATGGTATTTAACAAGAAAATCTATTTCTAATAGAAAAAATTGGAATCTTGTATATATCTTTTCCAAATAATAATTTAAATTGTTCTATAAGTTAATTCAAATGCTAAGACTACATAATTATATTTTATAAATTAATTCAAATTCTAAAACTACATATTTATAGACAGTTGTGTAGAACCCAACAAAAAGAATGGCAAAGAATGATTGTGTAGTAATGATAGTGGTGGAATTTTTACAAATTTTGGTGGAAATAATTGCAGTGACATAGAACCCGATTGAATGAATGATCATTTCATTACATTCCAATGTGAAGATTGTAATCAGATCTTCAAAATATGAACGAGTCAAATACCCCGAAACTTGTTTTTTAATAAGATTAAAGATGCTTTTTAAAGTTAAACAAACTCAACCAGTCATATTCAAAAATAAAAAAAATAGTGCCACAGTAATAATCATGATAGAATTACTCAAGTAATCAGAGTCAAAAATAAAAAAATAGTGCCACAGTAATAAGCATCATGATAGAATTACTAGATAGATCTTAGTATCCAGCAGCGCAAATAATCGTGATTTGATTCCATATCAATGATAGGTGGGGACTTGAATAAAAGTTGTTGCAAAATGCACCGCTAATATCATCTTCAGGGGCTCATTTTTTTCGATCAATGTTTGTTAACGTTTCTTTCTACATTGCAAAGATGAGGAAACTAGACTATTTGATTCGTAGTGAAATAATCAGTGTCCGATAGAGGGAAAGATGAAGAATTTATCAGTGTACCTGCTTATATGCTGTTTCCATATAAAGAATTCAGGAAAGTTACATTCAGTGATACGTGGTTTAACGGGGATATCTGGTTTAAAGGTAAGTTTAGTTAGGTGATAAGTAAAATTAATAAATTGTTGTTTAAATTTCATTGAGTATATTAAGTATATTACTTGTTATGATTTGGGTTCAAGGAATAGACTATTCATTCAAAAAATGAAATTGGATTCTGGACTTCCCTTAGATTAGTCAAAAAAAGAAATTGGATTCTGTACTTGCTTTAGATTAATCCAAAAAATTAGTGATTCACCATAATTAAAAAAAATAAAAAATTACCGATAGCTAGTTATATTATTAACCTTCCAAATTCTATGCTAACAATCTCAATCACCAAATAAGGTAAAGTACCATAATTACCATGATTATAAGGTAAAGTACCATAATTACCATGATTATAATGTAATTACCATAAGGTAAAGTAGAGTAACATGTAGCGAAAGCATTGCTAGTGAAAGTAGAATATCACTAAATTAGGATAACATGCAGCGAAAATATTATCATCAGCGAAACTAAATAGGTTGTAGCGTACTAGCGAAAATAGGAAACCCACTCCATAGGAACCCGCACGGTACCTCGCCTCTTCTTAGACTTCATCGCTGGACTGTAGTGGAAAGCCAACCCTCAATCCTGGATATGCACACAGCGGAACTTGCCTTATCATCGTCACCCCACACAATTCCGTCATATCCAGCAGCGATGGATCACCTTCAACTGTCCAGTCAAAAATGTGCATCAGCTGAGCCAATGCGAGTTCAATTGTGGGAATAGCCATGGGGGCCCCTGGGCATCCTCTCCTTCCTGCCCCAAACGGTATCATACGGAAGTCTGATTGATCTGCTAAATTCACATGTTCCTCCTCCATGAATCTCTCCGGCTTGAATTCCGAAGCATCTGCCCCCCACACGCTGGGATCCCTTCCTATAGCCCACACATTCACCATTACCATTGTTTTCTTTGGGATATGGTATCCTCCTGCTGTTACAGCCTCTACAGATTCATGAGGAACACCCAGCGGCACCGCTGGGTATAGTCTTAGCGTCTCTTTCACTACGCAGTGGAGGTATTTCATCCTTACTACATCGGATTCAATCACTTGGCGATGTTTGCCCACTATACATTCGATTTCTTCCTGCAAACTCTTCATGGCATGTGGATGTCTGAGCAGCTCACTCATTGCCCATTCTAACGTATTTGACATCGTGTCCACAGCAGCTGCCAACATGTCCTGCACAGATACTACTTCAATTAATGCAAGAAATTGATTAATTTAACTTAAAGAATGATGATAAAAAATGATAATAGAACGGCCGAGGGCGGAGGCGGAGAGACACACAAGAACAACAGCCTTCATAGTTTCCCGTGTGATTTTGGAGTCGGCCTCAGCTTTCTCGAGCAGCACATCCACGAAATCTTTGACGTGAGGCTGTTCGTCTTTCTGGTGACTCGCGGCCATGCGATGGCCAACATGGTCATCTATTATTTTCTCCGCAAATTCATCGAATGCTTTATGGATTTTGTTCATGCGTCGCTTGATTCCTTGCAAATCAAGCAAATCCAAATAGGGAATAAAGTCTCCGATGGGAAAAGCTCCCACCGCAGTTATCAGGTCTTCTAACAAATCCTTGAAACCTTTGAAATCGCCAGCCAAATCATCGTCAGAAAATGTCCTCCCCGCCAGTATCCGCCAAATTATATTGGAGTTGAGAGTAGAGAGGGCCTTGCTAATATTCACACCCATTATTCCGCTCTCACTCTCCTCCCAAATTGAACGGATCATCGCAGATACTTCTTCCTCTCTCACACCCTTGAACGACTCAATTCTTTTGGCACTCAGCAGTTCTGTTACGCATATTTTTCTCACTTCCCTCCAGTGATCTCCATAGGGGGCGAAGGCCACATCTTTAGAGTTGAAAAATATTAATCTCCCAGCGGCTCTTGGAGGTCGGCTAGCAAAAATCAAGTCATGAGTTTTGAGAAACTCTTTGGCTATCTCAGAAGAAGAGACAACGACGGTAGGCACAGAGCCTAAGCGCAGAAAGAAAATGGGACCATATTTGTCAGCAAGGCCTTTAAGAGTACGGTGAGCAGGCGGTATCAATTGGAAGAGATTTCCCACGATTGGCCATGGAAAGGGTCCTGGAGGCAATCGAGCCCTAACCCTTCTCTTATGCAATAAGAACATGAAAAATAAACAGGAAAACAAACCAACAATAGCTGCTGTATTAGCATCTTCATAGCCTTTTGCAGGCAGTGAGAGGAACACAGATAGAGGCAACATATGGAATTCCATACAGAACACACCTATGTAAGTGATACGATGATTGCAATGAAGAAGCGTATGGTATTTAAAGCCCGAGATAATCCCGTTAATATGCGTGAAGGTAAATGGTAGGTGAAATAATCTTACTGCAAATAGTACTAAATTTCAGATAATTCAAACCCTTGCACAGATCTAATCTGGGACCAGGAGGTAAGAATAAATTGTTTTTAATATTGAAGTGTTTTGTAATCTAGTATAATTTAAATGGTAAAAGTGAAGTGGTTTATTAAGTTGTGTAGTGTATAGGGTTTGAAATACCCCGGAGCACCGACACAGTGAGCTTTCGCGTGCTGCGAATTGCCATCTGCGTTTGATAAAATTGATAGGCCAACAAATTATTTTGAAATTTTGTAACTAACTGAGCTTGAAATAAATTATTTGCGGTCCTCATAGCATTGAGCATAATTTTTTAACCTTACTGTGATGATTTAAATAAGTTTAATCGTATACTTTTATTATTATTAATATGTTTTATCGGTAAATCTTCAATTTTATATTTATTAATATATATATATAAATATATATATATAATTTTTAAAGTTTATTAATAGAAATATAGCTTTTTTTTCGTGGGGAATTTTTTTTTAAAGTTTGAGAAGATTTTCTTACTTCTTAAAAATAGAGTAGTACTTTTTCAAAATAAATAGGTAGTACAATATCAATGTTTGGACCATATGGTCTTAACCTGTTAAGTGGGAAACATGCTTGTTGACAATATGGTAGCATTATAAGTCAAATGAATT
Organism: Pinus taeda; assembly: GCA_000404065.3. Taxonomy (NCBI): domain Eukaryota; kingdom Viridiplantae; phylum Streptophyta; class Pinopsida; order Pinales; family Pinaceae; genus Pinus; species Pinus taeda. The sequence continues at coordinate 34,473 of APFE030975037.1, read as the reverse complement.
ATTTGAAATTGTCCAATATAGAAATATAAACTTGACTCTTTTTATGACTAGTGTTAATCATAAGTCCATACTAAATATATAACAATTCTTTTCTAAACATCTAAACAAAACTGAGATATTTGAATTTCCGTATTATACTAAAGACCATGCTACTCATCATAACATACTATTGGTGTTCGGTCCTTGACATTACTCGACAACTCTGTTTGAGGCAAGCAGGGGATGTGCTTCTCTATGCGTGCAAGGTGAGTGTTTTGTTGCTCCATCTAGCACTGGATTAATTGAAATTCCATATGAATTTCCTAGATTTCTTCTGCAAAAATGAATTATCTGTAATATTCATCATCAAAGCCTTCACAAGGAGAGTTTTCACCAACGAGAATAAGAATAATGTATATTGATATTGAGTGTGAAAGCGACTTGTATGGCTAGGGTATGGAATCAAGTCCCCTAGCTCCTCCAGAATTATCAGATCACTTAAATGAGGTTGTTTTAGGATCTTTGCTTCACATTCATTTATAGTTTTGCAAGCTCAAGGATGACTCTTCATCATAAATGTTGTAACTATAGTCAATACAAAATGATGCATGGTTGCTTGTCCTAAGCCTCTGGTGGGTTGAGATTCCCCCGCCCATGACCTTGGCCTCTCCCTCGACCAGCATTAGGAGTGTGACTCCATCATGACCAAGGTGCGCCATATTCTTTGTCTCACTGTTGCTATTGAGGGGGTTGTGAGAAACCAGACAAGTTGATATTAATCATTAAAAAGATTATGCATTTTTCTTATATATATTTTTTATTACTATGATATTAATCATTAAAAAGATTATGTATTTTTCTTATATATTTTTTTATTACTATGATTTATATTAATATCAAATATCTTTTTTTAGTAATATGTATTTTATTCAAAAAAATTATATGACCCAACTTGCTAACTGAATATAAACACATATACAGATGTATTTATTCGTTTTATCTAATAAATTATAAAAACATCTATACCTATGGATCAACTTGTATCTTATATTGATTTTATGGAAAGATTCCTCCAGTTAATTATCTATATTGTGAAAAAATATTTCGTAAGTATCATGTTTCAATCAACTAAAAATAAATATTATAAAACTATATTTTATTATTATTATGGTTGATATTAATATCTTTTATTATTATTATTTTTTAATGTATCAACCTACTTTAAACCTAAAAACATTACACATGTTTTATTATTCAACATCTTATAATATATAAAAGGAAATTAAGTCTGTTTTATCATTTTTATCGTATAGTGAAAAGCTCTTTTTGATAAATATCATGTTTCAATAATTAGATGCTATGCCAAAAAAATCAAAAATCTTTTTTATACTAAAATATTAAAAATATAAAACATCTCCAAATACTACCAATTTCTTATACAAGTTATAAGAATAAAGAACATGTTTAAATACTGCAAAAACTTGACTTCCTATATTCGAGCGAATCACCTTTACACACCAATGTGAATCCAGTGATTTTATAATAGATCATTGCCTGGAGTACCAACGTAATCATGAAGTCCAAATAGTACTCACTTTTTGGAAAGAAAAAAAATCCAAATAGTACTCTGCCGACTTCGCTGGTTTCCTGATCAACATACGGCAAACTGACCAATGCCAAGTCCAAAATAGTACTCTGCGGACTCTGCTGTCCGCCTGATCAAAATATGGCAAACTAACCAACGTTGTTGGGGTGGGAAGCCAAAATGATTATATTTTTTTCGGAATAGTTTTATGAGTTAACAATTTTGTTTAGAAAATAATGGAAATTTTAGTAAAATTCTAATTAAAATTTTATAAAAATTTTAGGAAATTTAAATTAAAACTAATAAGTCTCATGATTCTGGGTGTTGTCATAACCTTATTTACAATTATATATATATATATATATATATTAATACAATTTACCCACATATATTTACACTCACTAAAACTGATAAAATGTAATAAATTTTATGTGTGAACTTAACTAGGGTCATCCACCCATCCGGCTATTACAACATCGAGTGCAACCACAAGTCAAAGGGTTCAATTATAATTCAATGGTCTGTTATGATATCAATATTCCGTATTTTGGAGGACAGTCCCTTATCCGTCTTGAATTTATTGACTCATCCCTCCAACTTGGACTCCAGGACTTGCCTCGAACTTTGCCCGGCATTTACACTACCTGTCAACTTGTGTTAATGCGCACTGTACAACTATCAGTGTCTCTCAGGATCCTTCACCGTATCTACAGAGGAGATCACTAGACCTTGATCCAATGGCTCTGGGTAGTTCGGTGTGTTTTACCATCTCCCAGGACAAGCTCTGAGGTTCATTTTGCCCTTTCCTCCTTCGCGCTAAGCTCTACTGTCTGTCCATGGTGGTTGGCCTGTTCTGCAACCATGTCCCTTGATGTTGCTAGATCATCCTTGGTCCTGCTCGAGGGGTACACGCTCATGTTCGGAAATCTTTTTGCAGATACGTAGGTGAGGAAGTACGCAACTAAAGATTTCTTTTACAGTTAACTCAGGAAATGTTACAGATTTTGCTATACTAATTCCTCTACTCTGGATGTCTTCTGCAGGTTTGGGAAAAGGACGGGGCCACGCCTTTGAAAAGCCTTTCAAAGGGTTTCAACCCCACCCATACAGGGCTTGAGCTCCTAATGGATTATTGGGTAAGCTCGAATGGCTCCCTTACTGACTTCTGTTTCGAATGGCGAGTTCTCTCTGCCTGAAGGTGTATTCTCAGAAGTATTGACATACAGGAAGCTCTACTATTGTAGGGAACTACCTGTGTCAAGCTGCGCACAACACTCCTTGTTTATCCCCATGTTGGGTTTCATTCTTTTGGTTAAAATGTAAATATCTTGGCATTACGGTGCAAGCCAGGGTTAAGAACTGTTGAGGCCGCACTAGTTTCTGGGTTGTGTTTTTAAGGGATGACCTGTTCAGCTTGCATGAGCTTTCTGTGATTTTTGTTAGTTTTCCTTAATGTTTAACTACACAGCTTCAGGCCATAAGTATTTATATATATTTCCAATGGTTCTCTCGATGTACTTTGTATTGATCATTTTGTTGTCATAAGAATGTAAAGTACGATTTTTCCTATTGTGATGTTCAGCAATCTCCTATTGTTGATGGGAACGTTTATGAGTTTTCCAGAAATGTTATCGTTCTATTTGTGTACAATTTTGCTAAATTGTTTGCACGACAGGAATGCCTTTACTTCATATTTATCCGTTAATTTGCTTACTAGCTATTATGTCTGATGAGGAATATGTTTTAAATGTGCGGTTATGGTCATGGGAACAGGGTCGCCTTCAGCTCAAACCCTAAACCCTTAAGCTAGTTACTCTGTTATGTATTTTAATCTCGCAGAAGCATATATCTCTGTGTTGGATATATATATATATATATATATATATATATAATATATAATATATATATGTATATATATATATATATAGTTTCACGTTTTCGGGTCTCACAAGTGGGTCTTGGCCTGTATTCATCGCTCTGGCTACGGCCTTGGAAATTTTGCCCAGTCAAATTCAGATGGGAATTGTGTTTCTATTTTTCCATAGCTGTGCATTCAATAGTTTTTCTCTTGTTGGAGAAATACTTCCTACTGTTTAAGCTTTCATTGTTCGGTAGTTATTCTTCTTATTCTAGTATGCGTGTACATATTATGGGTTTTCCATTTTCTTGTCTCGGATATTGCCTGAGATTTAGGGCAAATATACATAGCTTAAATTGCTCAGCATTTTCCTTAATATAAAGAAAATACCACTACTACTTTGTAGGTTGAGATAAGATTGCATTTAAATACACAGAACCAACAATTTTAATCGCAATAGTGTTTCACACAGTATTACTTAAAAATCATTTGGTTGTTTCTAAAACTTTTGCTGGTCCATTAGCATCATGCAACCACTTATAGTTTCCAGTTTACAGTATTACTAGTTTGTCAATTGCAACCTTTCTGGTTAGTCATTCTCTTGCTACCATTAAACTTGTGGTATGAAACGTTATTTACAGTCTAGATTATTTTAGGGTGACTATTAAATAGAAAAACATATTTAACTTACTATGGAATCACAAAACCCTACTACTACCATTTTACCAAATCAATATCAGTGAGCGAGCCTACTGCCTCTATGTCATTCATCATTGTCTAAATAATTTCGATAGTGCTACTTACCTGTTCTTCGACTTAACAATATCCAATGGACTTTATTCACCTTTCCATTGTTCTCGCTTGTCAACCACCCATCCTTGAGATTCTTCTTCAAGACCAAATCTCCCCCCAAGCCTGCTGTAAGATTGTTGTCTTCAGCTAAATTTAATGCACTTTGTGCTAATGCTATCTGATCATCACCAGACTTAGCAGTTTTCCCCCTTTTCCACTTGTCCCAACAACACGGTTTTTCCTCCCCTCACCCCTTTTTACCCAAGGCTGTTCCCAGTTAGGGGAGGCAGTTAGGGTATTCTTGGCAACTACCCTTTTTTACTTATTACATGAGAAGTTACCAAATTTGTTTTCACTCAACCATTTCCTCACTTCAGAAAATTAATAATATATTATTCAACTAACAGAGAATAACAGTATTGTCCAGTTTGTTTTCTTACATTGGTATTTAAAATATTTATACTTTTCTTGGGGACATTACATCTCCCCCCTCTGAAAGCAAAAATTGTCCTGATGTTTTTCAGCCTCAAACAGCTGTGGATATGCTTCTTTCAAGAGTTGTTCATCTTCCCAGGTGGGCCCCTCCGGCCCAAAGTGTTGCCATTGCACTTTAACCTAGGTGATGACTCGGTTCCGTAGTGTGACTTCTCTCTGTTCGAGTATATTCAGCGGTTCAACCAGGAATTCTCCTTCTAGTTCCACCTCAAAACAACAAAATTTTAAGTTAGTTTTGCCTTCAACATCATAATTAATTGACCTACTTAGGATTTTACTTTCCCTGTATATCTTGGTAATTGACTATGTGCTTAGGATCATAAATGTGTCTCTTTAGTACTGACACATGGAAAACATTATGGACCCAAATATGGCTCGGTAGGGTAAGCCGGTAAGCTACTGCCCCAACTCTTTCTAAAATCTGAAAGGGTCCACAAAACCGAGGTTCCAGCTTGGTACACCCAATCCATTCCAACGTACTCCTTTTAGCTTGAATTCTTACATAAACATGATCCCCCACTTGATATTCCTTAAAACTTCTCTTCTTTTTAGTGAAATTCTTTTGCCTATCTTGGGCTGCCTTCAAGTTGGATCAAACCTTCTTGACCATCTCTTCCATTTTTTTTAACATTTCGGGTCCTAAAATTATCTTATCCTCCGGTCCCCCCCAACTAGAGGGTGTGTGGCATTTCCAGCCATACAGAACCTCAAACGGACTCATCTGTAGGGAAGTATGATATCCATTATTATACGCAAATTCGACCAGGTGCATATAGTCTTCCCATTTAGAGGGTTGTTGCATTACGTAAGACCTCAACATGTCTTCTACTACATGATTCACCCGTTCGGTTTGTCCGTCCGTTTGAGGATGGTAAGTCGTACTTAAATTTAATTGAGTCCCTAGCCCTTCAAACAGTGTTTTCCAAAAGGCTGAAGTAAATTTCACATCTCGGTCATAAATTATAGTTTTTGGCAGCCCATGCAGCCTCAAAATTTTCTGCATAAAAATGTGGGCAGTCTAGACACCTTTATAAGTGGATTGGACTGGTATAAAATGAGCTGACTTGCTTAATTTTTCGACTACCACCATGATGGAAACGTTGTTCCTTTTTGTCTTGGGTAATCCTGTTATAAAATCCATAGAGATAGTTTCCCATTTCCACTCTGGAATTGGTAGTGGATGCAATAATCTTGTAGGGTTCTGATGTTCCGCTTTAATTTGTTGACATTCGTGACAATGTGTCAGATATTTTGTTGCATCCTTCTTCATTCCAGGCCAATAGTACTCCTTTCGGAGTGCAGTAATAAGCTTTTGACACCCTGAGTGTCCAACATAAGGTCTTTTGTGAAATTCATCTAAAATCAAGTTTTTAATGTCCATTTGGTTGGGTACATACAACCAGTTTTTATATTTCAGCATGCCAGCAACATCCATAGTGTACCCTTGCTGATTTTCTTTGCTGTTTGGAATCTGAACCTGCTGTCTTATTTGCAATATTTCAAATCTTGTTCTGCTGCCACTTTTATCATGTCATCAAATGTAGTTTGCACCCCACTGCAAGCAATTTTGTATAGACAATGTGCCTTCCAACTTAGAGCATCCGCTACTAGGTTCTCCTTTCCTTTTAGATGCTTAATCTCGAAATCAAAATCACTTAAGAAATCTACCCACCGTGCCTGTCTGGCATTTAAGGTAGGCTAACTGAAATAATTGGTTAACCTATAACGATCTGTCATTAACAGAAATTTCATCCCCATTAGGTAGTGCTGCCACATTTTTAAGGCATGAATAATGGCTGTCAACTCCAAATCATACACAAAATATTTCTACTCATGTTCTTTTAACTTTATAGACTCATAGGCGATTACCTTACCCTCCTGCATCAAGACTCCTCCTACTCCTTCCTTACTTGCATCTGTACACACCACGTAATCCTGAGCGGGATCTACTATTCTTAGTATAGGCATTGTGGTGAGCAGATGCTTGAGTTGTTCAAAACTCTTTTGGCATTCCGCGGTCCATTTAAAAGCCTTCCCTTTCTTTTGTATGGAGGTGATAGGGTAGGCCACTCTGCAAAATCCTTCCACGAGTTGTCTATAATAACTAGCTAGCCTCATAAAAGATTTGATATCTGCTACGTCCTTTGGAACTGGCCATTCCATTATGGTCTTAATATTTTCGGGATCCACCGCAAACTCATCCCTAGTAATGATATGTCCTAAGTGTTTAATTTGCTCCTTAAAGAAATCACACTTGTTGTACTTAGTGTACAATTGATGTTCCTGGAGGGTTTGCATCATTAGTCTAAGATGTTCCTTGTGCTCCTCCACATTTCGAGAATATATTAGTATATCGTCAATAAATATTAACACGAATTTATATAAATACTGATGAAATAAATTATTCATCAAACACATAAAGGTTGCAAGAGCATTGGTTAATCCAAAGGGTAATACCACAAACTCATAGTGTCCATAGCGAGTCTTAAAAGAATTTTTGGCAATATCTTCCTCTTTGATTCTGATCTGGTGATATCTCAATCGTAGATCAATTTTTGAAAACACGGTTGCCCCTTTTACGTGGTCAAATAGTTCATCAATTTAGGGTAAATGATACTTGTTCTTGACTGTTAACTTATTTAATTGTTGATAGTCCATGCACATTCGAACGGTGCCAACCTTCTTTTTGACAAACAACATAGGGGCTCCCCAAGGCGACAGACTTGGTCAGATGTAACTCTTATCCAACAATTCTTGTAGTTGCATTTTAAGCTTTGTTAGTTCTGGTATGCTCATACGATAAGGAGCTCGAGACACTGGTGCTACTCCTGGCATCATATCAATAATGAAGTCTATATCTCTCTTAGGTGGTAGCCCGGGTATCTCTTCTAGAAATACATTGGCAAAATCCTGAACAACAGGAATACTATCCAAGGTGGCTATCTTGTCCTTTGAGTTGGAATATCCATCTTGAATAGCGTAAACTTGACACCCTTTTCTGATACATTTTTCCAACTGAGAAGCGGTTATTGACCAAACCTGTACGGGCCTCGGAATGCCTTGCATCTCCTTCATTTTTCCCAGCTTATCCTTGTAGAAGATTGTTTTCGTTTTACAGTTTATAATGGACTAGCGCTTTTCTAACCAATCCATGCCTATCAACACATCATAAGATTCAAGGGGAAGTATGTTTAAGTCTACCCTTAAATTCTGACCTACTATTTCCAGAGGGTAGTTGTTGACCTTGGCCAACACCTACCTCTTTGCCCTGGTGGTCAACTGAACTATCCAAGGGCTCTTAAATTTAACAGATTGTAATTTACAATGCTCCACAATCTTAGGACTAACGTAACTTAATGTAGCTCTAGGATCAATTAGAACAGATACGGTATGATTAAAAATCTTACATTCGAACTCCACCATAGTCAGCTGGTATTCCGCCTAGTGATCATCGAGGGCAACATTAATTTTTGGTATGCTCTGGGCCACATTGCCTACTGTTGATGCCTCATGGATTTGTGAAACCTATTCAATTCCTTTACAAAGAGGGTATTTTTAAACATAATGTGGCCCCCCACATCCCCAACATTGTACGGGGGGTCTTGCCATTCCTTCGTTATCAAATCTACCAGATTTCTCACTGATTTTTGATTCTGATGGTGGCTTAATTCTGAGCTAGTTTTTGGACAGATTTCTGCTGTTTTGCCCCTTAGGAAATCCCTTGCCAAGGCTACTCCGATTCCATTTATTTACTACAACAATCCTATTACCTTTCTTTTCAACCCATTTTCTGCTCGAAACTTCACACTTCTGCCTATTTTGCTGGTAGCATATCCTGGCCTTTCGTATAACCTTGTCCATTGTTTTTGGGTTATCAAACTCAATTCTTTCCCTCATTGCCGCGGGTAAACTGCTGACAAACCACTATACCTTGGCCTTTTCCTCACGTATATAGGGTACATATCAAAGCAAAGAGGTAAATCTAGTGATGAACTCATCCATGGTTTGCTGTCCCAGCCACAAGTCATGAAATTCTCTTGCTTTCTCATGGTAAAATTATTCTGTCAAATATCTTTCCTTGAAATATTTTTGGAATTTCTCCCAAGTTATACTTTGTCCACTCATCCTATGTACAATCTTAACCTCTTCCCACCAGAAGGTGGCCTTCCCTTGTAGCTGGAAGATAGCTAGTCAAGCCTTAAGATTGTGATCGTACTCATATAATTGAAAATATTTATTCATGCTAATTAACCATGCCTCCGCTGCTTCCTCCAACTCTCCATCGAAGAGTGGTGATTTAATTTTTTGGAATTCTCGTTTCAGCTCTATTCACTACCTTTTTGAGGATGGGTGCTCAGAGGCATTAGTCGACTTCTACTCTTGATTCTCTTCCCCTCCTACTGTCCCTTCCAGCTCTATGTGATAACCCTATTCCTCAAACATTCATTCTTGTTCAGGACTGGGTGATGTTTGGCGCTGGTTCTACTTATCGGACAGACTGTTCATGATTTTCTCCTGTTGCAAGGTTAATATTGCATTATCCTCCCGTGGGTGGGCCATTTCTCTCTTTAGTTCCTGAAACATCTCTAGTATTGTTAGATTTGTGTTGCGAGCTTCTTCTCCTAACTGCACCCATATCTCAGGATTATGTTGAGGGAATGCTGTAGGTCCTAGGCCTGCCATGGTTCTGTGTAGTTCACTGTCTGATCCTCCTACAACTATTTTTGTTTTGGTTCCACTGTTCTTCACACATTAATAGGCCATTAACAGTTAAAAAAAAAAATCCAAAAGAAACATCAATCTATTTGCACAATTCATTTACCAGAGGTCACAATGTTGCAAACTTGCTCTAATACCACATGTCATAACCCCATTTACAAAATAATATATATATATATATATATATATTTATATATTTATATATATTATAGTATATATTATATATATATATAGATATATATACGATTTACCCACATATATTTACATTCACTAAACACTGATAAAATGTAATAAATTTTATGTGTGAACCTAACTAGGGTCATCCACCCATCCAGCTATTACAACATTGAGTGCAACCACAAGTCAAAGGGTTCAATCATAATTCAATGGTCTGCTATGATATCACTATTCCATATTGTGGAGGACAGTCCCTTATCCATCTTGAATTTATTGACTCATCCCTCCACCTCAGACTCCAAGAGTCGCCTCGAGCTCGGTGCACCTTGGGTTTGCCCGACATTTACACTACCTGTCAACTTGTGTTAATGCGCACTGTAAAGCTATTAGTGTCTCTCGGGATCCTTCACCGCATCTAGGGAGGAGATCGTTAGACCTTGATCCAACGACTCTGGGTAGTTCAGTGTGTTTTACCATCTCCCAGGACACGCTCCAAGGTTCATTTTTCCCTTTTCTCCTTCGTGTTAAGCTCTGCTCTCTGTCCATGGCGGTTGGCTTGTTCTGTAAACATGTCACTTGATGCTGCTAGATTGTCTTGGGTCCTGCTCGAGGGGTTCATGCTCATGTTTGGAAATATTTTTGCAGATACCCAAGTGGGGAAGTTTGCAACTAAAGATTTCTTTTACAATTAACTCTGGAAATGTTACAAATTTTGCTATATAATTCCTCTGCTCTCGCTATCTTTTGCAAGTTTGGGAAAAGGACGGGGACACGCCTTTGAAAAGCCTTTCAAAGGGTTTCAACCCCACCCATACAGGGCTTGAGCTCCTAATGGCTTTTCGGGTAAGCTCAAATGGCTCCCTTATTGACTTTTGTTTCAAATGGCGAGTTCTTTATGCTTGAAGGTGTATTCTCAGAAGTATTGACATACGGGAAACTTCGCTGTTGTAGGTGTATTCTGGTATGCATGTACATATTTATGGGTTTTCCATTTTCTTGTCTTGGATCTTGCCTGAGATTTAGGGAAAATATACCTAGCTTAGATTTCTCAACATTTACCTTAATATAAAAAAAATACCACTACTACTCTGTAGGTTAAAATAATATTGCATTTAAATACATAAAACTAGCAATTTTAATCGAAATAGTGTTTCACACAGTATTACTTAAAAATCACTCAGTTTTTTCCAGAACTTTTGTTGGTCCTTTAGCATCATGCAACCACATACAATTTCTGGTTTATAGTATTACTAGTTTGTCGATTGCAACCTTTCTGGTTAGTCATTCTCTTGCTACCATTAAACTTGCAGTATGAAATGTTCTTTACAGTCTAGATTATTCTTGGGTAACTATTAAACAAAACAACATATTTAACTTACTATGGAATCACAAAAAGCTACTGCTACCATTTTTTCAAATCAATATCAGTGAGAGAGCATGCTCCCTCTATGTCATTCATCATTGTCTAAGTAATTTCGATAGTACTACTTACTTGTTCTTTGATTTAACAATATCCAACCAACTTTATTCTCCTTTCGATTGTTCTTGCTTGTCAGCCACCCATCCTTGAGATTCGTCTTCAAGACAAAACCTCCCCCCAAGCCTGTTGTAAGACTGTTGTCTCCAGCTAAATTTAATGCACTCTGTGCTAATGCTATCTGGTCATCACCAGACTTAGCATTTTTTCTCCTTTTTCGTCTGTCTCAACAACATGGTTTTTCCTCCCCTCACCCCTTTTTCCCCTGGGGTGTTTCCAATTAGGGGAGGTAGTTAGGGTATTCTTGGCAACTGCCTTTTTTTACTTCTTACATGAGAAGTTACCAAATCTGTTATCACTCAACCATTTCCTTGCTTTAGAAAATTAATAATATATTATTCAACTAACAGAGAATAATAGTATTATCTAGTTTGTTTTCTTACAACGGTAATTAAAATATTTATAGTTTTCCTGGGGACATTACAGGTGTCCATTTTTTTTTTGATATAATGAACCTTTCCATCATAGAAAACAATTTAAAGATTCACATAATTCAAGTTTAAAAAAAAATGAAAGATAAATTGTGACCTCCGTAGATAAAGCCTTACTTTTTTGGCAATTTTTATTGTTGTATTTGTAAGAGCCAAAGTTGCATAAAGATTACTGAGATCATTAGCTGAATTTTTTACTAAAATATATTTTAAATATTATTATATTTTGATGAGAAATATGAAGTAATATTGGCTGAAGAGCCAAGAAACATATATGGTAATTACCTAAATTATAGGTAGTAATACTTTAATAAAAATAAAATTGTTTTGTGTATTTAAAAGAAATGGTTGCCAAGAAATAGTTACCCTCTGCCTGAGAAGGGTAATATAGTGAGGAGAAAAGAGCAGAAAGAGGTTCCTAGAGCTGGGTGGAATAAACCAGTAGGAAAAAAATTTCTCAGTACAGTCGACAAGAGAGTATCGAGACTAAGGCTCGACCAGAGTCCCGAGGACCATAGTACTAACTGTAAATGGACTTGATCCACCATAAAAATATATAATGTGCTCGACGGAGAGTCTGGACATGATTGCCAGACTCGTGGTTAGGAGGAGAGACCTTTCGAATATATTGTTTTTATAGGTTAACAGATAACTGAGGTAGCAAGCTCTTTAAAGATTTATCGTTGAACTGTAAATATGATTATGTACAGTAGATATTAATGTCTATTTTACACGTTAATAGATAACCGAGGTAGCAAGCTATCAAAAGATTCATTGCTGAAATATAAATATGATCATATACAGTAGCTATTAATTTCTATAGAATAGATTAACAGAATACTGAACTGTAGCTGTTAATACTTGAATTCACAGGTATATAAATAAGCTAGTAGGCTAACTATTAAATTAATAGCCAGGGAGTTCCTCAAATACTCAAAAGAAGACGAATACTCCAATAGCCGAACTCTATAAATTATAAGCATGAAATAAAAGAGAAAATGAAGTCTAGAACAGTGTAAAGGTCATAATACTGATAAGAATTCTAGAACACATTCTCGAGCATATAATTATCATTACCGAAAAAGGAAGTTAACCGCCATCTCGATACAATGCGCTGATAAGCACGATTACCAACAAAACCGGGAAAAAATTAATAAACAGTCATCATGGTATGGTAGCATCAAGAGTCGGCATAATACATAAAAACTGTGTGTCGAAACTAGAGATAATGTTATACGAGCCTTTCTTTAGAAATCTAGCACAATTTGATAAACCTAGTTCCTATTTCCTTCATCAGAATACAATACACGGAGAAAAAGGCATAAACAGAATAAGTCTTTCGCACACCATAGTTAAGCCAAAACAAAACAATACTTTTTTGATTAAATGTAACAGATAGACATTGAAACTATGCCATCGGACAACCGAATGATGCCATCCTTGACACCTCTCAAGAGGAATTTATAAACAGTTACCACATGCATTCCTCAAAACAAATGAAAATAGGCTCAAAGGTCTTTAAATTCATCAACAGTTACATGCAAATCTTGGAAACGATCGACAACCATAGATAGTCAAATAACTTAACAAAATAAAGGTTAAGGAAAGCCCGTGTCTACGCATTACAACCCTAACGCGCTATGAGAGATAAACCCTCTCCAGAAAACCCTTAATAACTTAATTTTGAATAGAGACCAAGGACTTACCTCCAACTTGAAAAGAAGTGGGTACGCCATAAGCTCTTTTTCAATTATAAGTCATGATTTTGAGTACTAAACCCTCCAGAATGTGGCGTACCTATGATTCAGAGAATGTGAATTAGTCATTGTTAACAAAAGCCATCATCCTGCTTCTCAAGCATATAATGTTAACCCTGCACGAGAAGGGGCTTTACCTGAGAGAAGAGCTCAGCCTTGACAAGTCGCCTACCTATAGCAGTAGGTTAAAACTCGACTTTATAACTTGAATACAACATAAGGGAAAGAAAGGATGGAAAAACCCTCAAGGACCAAAAACTGAATTCAACAATCGTCATTAAATCCTGCTATCGCCATTACATACCTGTCGTAGATCATCTGGAGTACACGATGCCTTTTTCCATCTCTAAACCAGCATAGATTATTCCTTAATAGTGGTGAGAAACCCTCAGACAGGTTTTACAGTAATTACCCAATAAATATCAGTCTTTATATCGAGTTAACGAAATTGTAGAATGGCACAATTAAGGGGTTACCTGCTCTGGGGAGTTTAGTAGCCTCCCTTGCTATTATGTCACGCAGGACACCATAACCAGAGCCCTCGCATAACAACACAATGAGAGGAATGACAACAACAATGAGACCACCAGGGTTCGACATGATGTACTGGTTAGGTTAAACCCTATTCAATCTCTACCATCATATCGCGGAGTGGAGATCGACGATGGAAAGCCATAACATATGGCATGACCACACCGAAGCACTATCCCATAGAATTGATTCCTGCCACATGGAGCTACAGACGAGGGCTAGTACATCATAGAAAAGTGCAAGGTCATGTGCACAATTAACCAGGAGAATCCCGAGTTGGATCTCCATACCTGCTAGTTAATTAGTGATCAATTGCATTTGATGATATAGTAAGGGCATCGTATAATCGCGGTATAAACACCATAAAAACATATATGTGTATAGTAAAACATTTTAATGATAAAGATCAATGGAACATTATATTAAAAATAAAAGAATTATATTAAAGTTTTAGTTTATATGTTACAAATGGTATCAACGCTCAGGTTCATACACTAAGACTCTTTGGGAACAACTATGTAGAGGAACCCTGTACTTGTGTTTTAACTATATCAACTAATGTGTGATACAGATAATAGAAAATATCACACCAGCAAAAGAAAAGAAAGTTCATCATGTAGAGGAACACAGGACCACCTGAATCACCCGGAGCAACTTATGTGAATGCTAATCTGGATATTTGGATATAGCTGGGCGAGGAATCTTGGCAAGCTAATGCAATGTTACTTGAAACTATGTAGCAGTTGTGTGCGGAAATGACCAGTTTGAGAACAGATAATGAACGATTGCATTTAGAACAGGAAGGAATCCTAAGAAGTTTGTCCAATCGACAAAATCAATGCCACCCAGAACCTAGCGTAGAAGATTGGCAAAAGACCCTGACTGCTCAACATGGAGAAGAAAACACTGAATCAGCTGAAAGACATAGAGAGGATGAAGAGGGATGCTCAGACAATGTATCTGACCAACATAAAACCAAGAAACAAAAGTCAGAACAAAAGTCAGAATTACAAGGAGAATTACAAGGAGAATTCAAGAAAATTAACCCTTCACTCTTTGAGGGAGACTTTGAAGAGGCTGCAGTAGCTTGGTTAATCAATATGGGAAAGTACTTTCAGATTTATGAGTACACTGACAAACTAAAGGCACAATTGCCGATTTATCTGTTGAATGCAACTCTCTGGTGGGAGGAAATCAAGATAGTAAGGAAAATTGACAAAGAACAGGTTACATGGAATGAATTTCAAAAACATTTCAAGGACAACTATCTAATTGAACACTATTATGATGAAAAAGCGAAAGAATTCCACGAGTTAAGATTGGGAACATTAACCATGGATGAATACATGACCATATTCACGTCCTTACTTCGCTACGTCCCTTACATGCAAGAGAAAAAGGCCAAAATTCAGGGCTTCATTAGTGGCTTACCAAACTTTATGAAGGGAAAACTGGAATTTGACTACCCTATGACAATGGACGATGTTGTGTTGAAGGCCTTCATTTGCTATCAACAAATCAAACAGAAGAATGAAGGGCCAAAAGGAGGATTAAATAAGAAGGGTAGAAGCTTGATTCCAAACAGACACCCAAAATTTGCTAACCATAGGAACACACAACAAAAGGCATTCAACAAGTTTCCACACTGCATACTCTAAGAATAAACTAGGAGAGGGAGTCACAAAATTTGTCAATGATCAGTAATCAAAACCACCGCTATATTTTTGGGGATGCAGAGAACCCCATTATTACAAAAATTGTCCACAATGGGCTAGAACAGAACAATTATCAAATATGAAAGAAGCATCCACAATTGCGGAAGTGGTGAGGAGCATACCTAGAATTAACACTGCCTTGGATGATCATCAGGTCGAATTCTAGCCCACAATGATCGAATGTGAAGGTATGATTGCTAAGAAATTTGTTTCTATTTTATTTGTTCCAGGGGCTAGCTTAAGCTATGTCAGTCCTAAAGTGGTTGAAAAGTGTCAGTTAGTGAGCAAAATTTTTTCAAAACCTTGGCTATTTCAACTAGCCACTAGTACAAAGAGAAGGGTTAATGCCAAGACAGAACATTGTCCCATAACCATTTCTGGGAAACCTATTTATGTTGATCTTCATATACTTCCCTTGGGTTCTTATGATATATTAATTGGGATGGACTGGTTGGAAAAATGTTGGTCCCTGGTAGACTGTAAATAGAAAATTGTAAGTTTTATTTTAGACCAAGCTCCATCCTATTACTGGCAGTCAGTTAGGAAAATGCATTAGAAAAGGGTGTCAAATTTATGTTGTGCTGGTGGGATTTACAAAATCTAAAAATAAGATGACTTTGCTAGAAATTATTCCTGTAATTTAGGACTTTGTGGATTTTTTCAGAAAACATTCCTGGTTTAGCACCAAATTGAGATATTGACTTCACCATTGAGGTAATTTCGGGTGTGGCCCCCATATCTAGAGCTCCTTATTGTATGAGAATACCTAAATTGGCAAAGCTCAAAATGAAGTTACAGGAGCTTCTAGATAAAAAAATATATTCGCCCTAATGTGTCCCCTTGCGGGAGCTCCTGTATTATTTGTACGAAAAAAGGATGGGACCCTTAGATTATGCATTGATTATAGACAACTAAATAATCTAACTATCAATAATAAGTACCCTTTACCACGTATTGATGATCTATTTGATCAGGTACAAGGAGCTAAGGTATTCTCGAATGTTGATCTAAGATCTAGTTACTATCATATAAGAATAAAAGATGAAGATATTTACAGAACAACCTTTCGTACTCACTATGGTCATTATGAGTTTGTGGTATTGCCGTTTGGCCTCACAAAAGCTCCAGCCACAGTTATGAGCCTAATGCATGGTGTTTTCTAGCCTTACCTGGATAAATTTTTGTTGATTTTCATGGATGATATTTAATATATTCTAAGAACCAGGAGGAGCATAAAGAACACTTGAAAATAGTATTGCAGACATTAAGGGAAAATCAGTTGTATGCCAAATTCAGCAAGTGTTACTTCTTCAAGAATCAAATCTAGTGTTCGGGTCACGTTATATCTATAGAAGAAATTGTAGTAGACCCAGAAAAGATCAAAACGATTAGGGAATGGACAAACCCAAAGAATGTCGCTGATATTAGATCATTATTGGGATTAGCCGGATATTATCGTATATTCATTGAGGGGTTTTCAAAGTTCGCCTTTCCAATGACCTCTTTACAAAAAAAGGGATGCGCTTTCCAATGGATGGCAGATTGTCAGCAAAGCTTTGAAAAATTAAAGCATTTGCTCACCATCGCACCAGTACTAAAAGTAGCAGATCCGAAAAAGTCTTTCGTGGTTTGTATAGATGCAAGCAAGCAGGGTATTAGTGGGGTGCTGACACAGGATGGAAAGGTGATTGCTTATGAATATCGAAATTTGAAGGAGTATGAGCAATGATATTTAGGTTATGACCTTGAATTGACAGCAGTAGTGCATGCACTTAAAATGTGGTGGCATTACCTATTGGGGAAGATTTTTTGCTGCTAAAAGATAATAATAGCCTTACCAACTTCTCCAATCAGTCTAGCTTAAATGCTCGACAGGCCAGATGGACAAATTTCTTAAGCGAATTTGACTTTGAGATGAAACTTTTAAAGGGGAAAGAAATTTGTGTGTCTTATGCACTGAGTAGAAAATTACATTGTATCTATGAGGTCCCAATGAGCCAAGTAAGTTCAAATATTACTGAAAACATAAAAGAGGAAGATTGCGGAGATCCAAAGTATACTTTCCTTTGGAAACAGACAAAAGAAGCTCTGCTGAAAAAAGAAGAATCAGAATTTGGAATAAATTCCGATAATCTCCTCACTTTTAAAAAAATAATTTATATTCCAAACCAAAAATCGATTAAACTATTGATATTAGATGAGTTTCAGAAGAAACCTTGTGCTAGCCACCCAGGTTATCAGAAAATGTTTTCAGCCATCAAAAACAGGTACTTTTGGCCCAGATTGAGGAAGGATATTGCAGAATATTTGTCCAAATGTTTGGAGTGTCAACTGGTGAAAGCGGAACACCAACATCTCGTCGGATTGGTACAACTATTTCCCATTCCAAAATGGAAATGGGTGACTATATCCTTAGATTTCATCATCGGTTTACCCTGCACAAGGACGCAACATGACTCAATTATGGTGGTGGTAGACAAATTGAGTAAAACAACTCACTTCATATTTGTGAAATCCACATTTAAAACAGTGGAAATCGCAGAAATATTTATGAAGGAGATATTTTTGTTACATGGGATACCCAAGGTAGTGATTTCAGATAGGGATGTGAAATTTACATCCACCTTTTGGAAGACTCTCTTTGCAGGATTAGGTACTGAAATCCAGTTTAGTACTGCCTACCATCCTCAAATGGATGGACATACTGAATAGGTAAATCAGGTATTAGGAGACATGCTACGCATGTTTGTGATGCAACAACCACACAAGTGGGAGAACTACCTCCATCGAGTGGAATTTTCATATAATAATGGACATCACGAATCGCTAGGCATGAGCCCTTTCGAGGTGTTGTATGGAAGAAAGTGTAGAGTACCCATAGATTGGAATAATCTAGTGAAAAAGCTAGCACTGGTTCCTGACATGCCAACATAAATGGAGGAGGCTATTAAGAAAGTCTAACAAAATTGACGGGCAACCTAGGATAGACACAAGGTGTATGCAGATAAAAAAAGGACTTACAAAGAATTTCAACCCAAAGATCATGTTTACCTGAGAGTGAAGCCCCAGAAAAGCTCCTTGTAGTGGAGGGTTGTACTAAATTAGCACCTCCATACTACGGGCCTTTTCAAGTCTTGGAAAGAATTGGATCAATGGCCTATAAGCTTGCACTACCAAGCCACATTCAGGTCCACAATGTATTTCATGTATCTTTACTAAAGAAATATGTGTATAACACTCAACACATTATTGATTGGGAAAATATTCAAGTAAATGGTTTAATGGGTATAGGACTGTATATATATATATATATATATTATATATAGATATAAGATATATAAGTATATATATATATATGTGTGTGTGTATGTGTGGTGTGTGTATGTGTGTGTGTGTGTGTGTGTGTGTGGTGTGTGTGTACTTTTCTTTCATGAAAGTAACAGAGAGTTGTTTTATGGTGCAGGTCAAACTAGAAGGAGAGTTCCTGGAAGAACCTCTTCGTATTCTTGATTAGCAATAAACCAACTTGTGGAAGCTGGACATCACCCGGGTTAAAGTGCAATGGTAGCACTTTGGCTCGGAAGAGGCCACTTGGGAAGAGGAGGAATTCATGCGAAAGTCTTATCCCGCATTGTTTTCTGAAAAGGAAGAGAACACCAGGGACGATGTTCCTCATGTTGGGGGGGGGGGGGGGGGAACATGTAACACCCTAATTTGCATAAAGATTACTGAGATCATTAAGTGAATGTTTTACTAAATTATATTTTAAATATTATTATATTTTGATGAGAAATATGAACTGATATAGGCTGAAGGGCCAGGAAACATATATGGTAATTACCTAAATTATAAGTAGTAATACTTTAACAAAAATAGAATTGTTTTGTTTATTTAAAAGAAACAGTTTCCAAGAAATAGTTACCCTTTGCGTGAGAAGCGTAATATAGAGAGGGGAAAAGAGCAGAAAGAGGTTCCTAGAGCTGGGTGGAATAAACCAGTGGGAAAAAACATTCTCAATACAGTCAACAAGAGAGTATGATATTGAGGCTGGATCGGAGTCCTGAGGTCCATAATACTAACTACAACTGGACTAGATTTAGCATAAGAAGATAGAAGGTGCTCGGGGAAGAGTCTCGACGTGATTGCCAGACTCGTGGTTGGAAGGAGAGACCTTTCGAATATATAGCCTTTACATGTTAGTGGATGAAGTAGCAAGCTCTTTACAAATTTATTGCTGAACTGTAAATATGATTATGTACAGTAGCTATTAATGTCCATTTTACAAGTTAATAGATAACTGAGGTAGCAAGCTATCAAAAGATTCATTTCTGAACTATAAATATGATCACATACAATAGCTATTAATTTCTATAGAATAGATTATTAGAACACTGAACTATAGCTGTTAATACTTGAATTCACAGGTATATAAATAAGGTAGTAGGCTAATTATTAAATTAACAGCAAGGGAGTTACTGCAATACTTAACGGAAGATGAATAATCCAATAACCAAATTGTATAAATTATAAGCATGAAATAAAAGAGAAAATGAAGTCTAGAATAGTGTAAAGGTCAGAATACTGACAAGAACTCTAGAACACATTCTCAAGCATATAACTATCATTATTGAAAAAGAAAGTTAACTACCATCTCGATTCAATATGTTGATAAGCATGATTACCAACGAAACCAAGAAAAAAATAGTAAATAGTCATCATGGCATGGTAGCATCAAGAATCGGCATAATACAAAAAAATTGTGTGTTGAAAGTAGAGATAATGCTATACGAGCCTTTCTTTATAAATCTAGCACATTTTAATAAACCTAGTTCCTATTTCCTTCATCAGAATACCATACGGGGAGAAAAAGGCATAAACAAAATAAGTCTTTCACAGACCATAGTTAAGCCAAAACAAAACAATACTCGGTTGATTAAATGTAATAGAGAGACATTGAAACTATGCCATCAGACAGCCGAATGACGACATCCTTGACCCCTCTCAAGCGGAATTTATAAACAGTTACCACAGGCATTCCTCAAAACAAATGAAAACAGGCTCGAAGGCCTTTAAATTCATCAACAGTTACATTCAAATCTTGGAAAATGATCGATAGTTGTAGCTGGTCAAATAACTTAACAAAATAAAGGTTAAGGAAAGCCTATTTCTAGGCATTACAGCCCTAACGCGCTATCATAGATAAACCCTCTTCGTAAAACCCTTAATAACTTAATTTCGAACAGAGACCAAGCACTGAGCTCCAGCCTAAAAAGAAATGGGTACACCGTAAGATATTTTGCAATTATAAGTCTGGATTTTGAGTACTAAACCCTCCAGAATGTGGCGTACCTGTGATTCAGAGAATGTGAATTAGCCATTGTTAAAAAAATCCATCAACCTGCTGCCCAAGCATATAAAGTCAACCCTAAACGAGAAGGGGCCTTACCTGAGAGAATAGCTCAGCCTCGATGAGTCACTCACTTGTAACAATAGGTTAAAACTCAGCTTTATAACCTGGATACATCATAAGGGAAAGCTAGGACGAAAAAACCCTCAAGAACCAATAACTCAGTTCAACAATCATCATTAAATCCTACTATTGCCATTACATACCTACCGTAGATGATTTGGAGTGCATGTCGCATTCTGCCATCTCTGAACCTCCATAGATTATTCCTGAACAATGGCGAGAAACCCTCAGATGGGTTTTATAGTAATTACCCAATAAATATCAGTCTTTATACCGAGTTAACGAAATTGTAGAATGACACAGTTAAGGGTTTACTTGCTCCAGGGAGTTTAGTGGCCTCCCTTACTATTATGTCGTGCAGAGCACCATAACTAGAGCGCTCATAGAGCACCATAACCAGAGCCCGCACAGAGCAACACAACGAGAGGAATGACAACAACAATGAGACCACCAAGGTTCGGTGCGATGAGTTGGTTAGGTTACCTTATCTAATCTCTACCATCAGATTGTGGAGTGGAGATCAATGACGAAAATCCATAACAGATGGCATGACCACATCGAAGCATTGTCCAACAAAACTTATGCATGCCACGTGGAGCTATGGACGAGGGCCAGTACAATATAGAAAAGTGCAAAGTCATGTGCACGATTAACCAGGAGAATCCCCAGTTAGATCTCCATACCTTCTAGTTAATTAGTGATTAATTACATTCAACGATATAGTTAGGGCGCTGTATAATCCGTGGTATAAACACCATAAAGACATATATGTGTATAGTACAACATTTTAATGATAAAGATCAATCGAAAGTTATAGTTTTTTTATTTTTTTTATATTAAAATTTTAGTTTAGATGTTACAGTATAATATAGTTATAAAAGCATACCATTTTCCATATGGTGTGATCTGTGTTTCATGAATTTTCTAGGGAAAAAATACATGAACATTCTATATTTTATAAAATTCAGAAGAAATTATCTAAAGCTCATTAAGTTTTTAGCGTCTTTTCGGTTCTGTGAATCTTATATTGGCGAATTTATATAATAGACAGTTCCTTCTTTCCAACTATACACTGTAGCATTTAGAAAGGTTATCAGCAATATGGATTTTCATAATATCCTTTTATTATACATTTCTTTCAGTTTCAGTAATGCATATTTGAAATATCCATGTTACAATTGTATTAATTAATTTTTTTTCAATCATTATAACAATAAAAGAATAATTGTTTTGGGAAAATATATATTAAAGAAATAAAAGAAATATATTAATAATTTTTAAATGGTTTTTTAAACAAAGATTTTTTGTTAATATAAAAAAAATTGTCATGTTTTATCTGATTAAAAATTAAACAAATGAAAATGGATAATGTTTCTTGGTTTATTTATATACTAACAAAATATATATGTAAATTTCTATCTATTAAGAATTTATTATGCAAAACATTATGCCATAGTACTAGTAAATTCCAAGTGAAATAGAAAAATCATAAGTTAATTGTAACCATCAAGAAGACATGGAAATATCAATGGTGCAATGGTGCTTAGAATCACTGGATTGATTCAAGGTGCAAGATTTATATTGTTTCCTCCTATTCTTTATATTCTTCCATGTCCAATACGATAATAATTTTTAAACGCTATATAGATGTTAGGTATGCTAATATTTTATACAAGTTGCAGATATCACTGAGTGGGTTTTTTTCTTCAGTCATATACCAATGAGGAAAATAGGGTTGGATTGTTGCCTCCAATTCTTTATATTCTTCCAGGCCCAACATGATAATATCTTTTAAACGTTATATAGATGTTAAGTCTGCTAATATTTTATACAAGCTGCAAATATCCCTAAGTGAATTTTTTTCTTCACTCATATAGCAATGAGGAAAATAGGGTACTTGTTAGTGTAGCTTATATAAGATATTGATGATGATGATGATGATGATGATGATGGTTAACGTCCACCGAGACCAACCATTGGTCTATCGGACCTAAAGAAACAAATTATTTATTTTGATTTAAGATTTTATTCCTATGCTCAAAAAGCTTGGAGAGAAGCCACCCTAGCTCACTATAATTTTGACATTGTAAAAGGCTAGGAAGGTTAGTATTGTAACAAAGATTGTGAAACTGAGATCTATTGTGGTTGTACGTAGGGCACTCTAACAGGAAGTGGTTTTCATCCTCGATGTTCCTATTCTCACATATATGGCAGATCCTTTCCATCCATGACATTTTAGGAACTTCCTAACGACCTATTCCACTATGGAGCTCATGAGAATTCGTTCTAATCTTTGCTATATTAATTTTCTTCTTTGAGCTAGTTAAAATAAAGAGATACTTTTGATCTTCTAGGGTGGGGTTGATGACCTTCTTATAATAACTTAATTTTCTTTTAGCCGCTAAATCTTTCTCACACCACATTTTTTCTTTGAACTTAGAAGTAACAATATCTTTAATGTTATTTATGTTTTGCAATGCATCATTCTTGTTGATCTCCCAATAGTTTAACCAGGCCCTTGTGTCTTTATGCCACCCTCGATTGAGCCTTAGGTGGTTTTGGCTGGAATTTAAAGCTAGCTTAGGAAGTCTATGATCGTCTACGTTATTGAGTTTGTGCTTGTACAACAAAAACCTAATCATAATAGAGTAATAATGACAAAAAATGAATAATTCACACAACATTAGTTTTACATGTTTAAATGAGGAAAATAGGGTACTTGTTTGTGTAACTTATATAAGATATTAATAGTGGTGTAATAATGACAAAATTTGAATAATTCACACAACATGAATTTTACATGTTTAAATGAGAACAATATGTAAGATAAGGGATTTTATACCAAGAAGAAAAATCAAGCTAACAACCCACTCCATCTATTTGTCATGTTCCCTTGATATTTCTATCTAGGCTTGCAACCACAACCCACTCTAGTCATTTCTATGGTTACCCTCATATATTTTATCTTGACACGATTAGATTTGTTATACAAACTACCAACAAATTTACATGAAGTAATTTTTTAATTTCATTTCCAATTTCTTTTACTTTTGTGGTCACAAATTCTAAAAATCTCAACCTCTACAACATTTTACTTGAAACCTTGTCTAAGCCATATGATCACCTCTTCTATAAGCCGAGAGAATGCAAGCATCACCACATCTTTTGTAACAACATTGGCCTTGTAATCATGTCTACAAATATCCTTGAGTGTGGATTTTTTTAAGATATACTCTACCTCCATCAATAACTCGTGCTACAAAATGATACCCAATATCAATATGCCTAGTCTTACTATAACAAGATGGATTCCTATCCAAATAGATAGAACTTAAACTATCAGAAAATAAAATTAAATCATTATACATTCATATCAACATATCTAGTATTACTATGATAAGATGGATTCCAATCGAAATATAGAACTTAGACTATTACAAAATATAATTAAATTATTATATATTCTTAAAAGCTCACACGAAAGGCCCATTCATTAAAACTTTCTTCCGGCTAACATGTGAGAAAAAAATATATTCTACCATAATAATTGATAAAACAATGGTTTCTTAAACCTTTCACATTCAACTAATAAATTTTTTAACAATACTTATAAAATATAAATGAACATAACCATGAACAAAATCACTAAAATATCAACTCTAATGCATTTTATCACATACATCAACTTTTTCCACTGCATTAGCATATGTTATATGAAATCTATAATCCTTTTCTCGTCATTACTAGAACATAAAAATGAAGAAAGCTTAAATGAGAGGCTAAAAGTATATTTGTTAGTTTAAAATTGCTTATTTTGATTTTTACCCATATTTTAGTGTGAAATTCATTATTAATATAATTATAGATCATTACGAAAGAATCAAAATTCTAATGATATTATCATGATCGTTAACATCCACTAAGACTTATGTAAATTATCATGATCGTTAACATCCACTAAAACTTATGTAACAAATCTAGGAAAAACGTTAAATCGAATTCTTTAATATTTCATTTCTATATTTTGGAAAATTTCCGAGAAGTATTCCCAGATATCAAAGCTCAGTTTCTCCCGATAACATGTGAGAAGGTAAATGGTAACTGTATTTCAAATAATAGTACTGCAATTAGTAAATAAATTTCAAATAATTCAATGCCATGCATAGACCTAATCTAAGCCTTGGGGTAATAATAATTTATTTTTAATACCGAAGTGTTTTCTGATTTAGTATAATTTAAGTGTTTCCTAATTTAGTATAATTTAAATCATAAAAACTAATTTAAATCATAAAAAGTGAAGTGGTTTATAATAATTTATTTTCAATATTAAAATATTTCGTAAATAAATATAGAAATAAGCTTTCATTTCTCTTTTTTATTAATTAATAATAATTTTGAAATATTATGAGAGAAGCATTCATTTAAAATATTTTAATAATATTTTTAATTTTTTTTAATAATAATTTGGTAATAAAATTAATTTTAAATATTTTAAAAAATAATAATAATAATAATAAAATTTAGTAATATTTTTTCTTTTCAAATAATTTTATTCACAAACTATAACTTATTTCAATTTTATTCACAAACTATAATTTTTTTTTTAAGTGACTGTTAAATTTTTTAAAGATCATTATTTCTTTTGTTTTGTTTAATTTTTTAATAATGAATATAGTTTATTTTTAAATACTTCAATTATAAAAAGAATTATCTGAAAATTGTTGTTAAATCAAATATTTGAGTTTTTTTTTAATTATATATATATGATAGTAATTTTAATCTATAAGAATTACTAAGATTGATTTGGTTTATTAGATTGTAGGAAAATATAGAGTATTTATAATTTTTTAATATTTTAGTTTTATATTACAAAATCATGAATAATGTAAGAGAATCATTTTCATTTTAAAACTGCTTAGTGTAGCAAATGTGATAGGCTATTTTATCTGATGGTGCATTTATAATTGAACAATCCCGTGTTTCACAGTGAAACCCATGAGAATTTGTTCTTATTTTAACAATATTCATTTTGTTTTTAACATTATTCAAAACGAAAATATATTTTTTAATTTTTGAAATTGGGGTTGATCATACCTCATAATATCTTATTTTTATTTTTCCCTCTAACTCTTCCACAATTTCTCCTTAAATTTTGAAGTAATGATAATTTTAATATTATCTTTATTCTACAAAATAATCTTCTCCTTTATTTTGCAATGGTCTAACCAAGACTGGGAATTGATTAGAGTTAGAAGCAATTTGAGGAAATATCTTCGCTTCCATGTTGTTTAACTTCTTATATACAAGATACCTAATCATAGGCACACTTTCTACTGGAAAATAATTTCTTCACTCATGAGGATAGGATAGGGAGTATTACATTCATTCTTAATATTTTAGGTTATAAACTGCATTTTTAAGTTTTGTATCTTCTTCCATTAATCTTGGTAGATATTGCAGTTCTAAGCTTGACATGGTCCATATAAAATAATATGAGTCACAAGAGTCTCAAAGAGGAGTTTCTTCTTATACCATATCCAAAGAAATGCAAAATTACAGTTGTTTTCAAGCCCATAATAAGTTTTCTATCCTCTATTTATTCTTTTCTCAATGCTATAATGCCAATTGGGCTAATGATTGATATATATTCCCAGATATTTTACAGTGGAACTTCTTAGTTATTATCATATAACAAAGTATCATATGTGATTTTTTTTTTTAATTAATTATCATGAATTTAGTTTTGAATAGTATTAACAGTGATATTCAAGTTGGAGCAAACATTTAGAGGATTCCTAGTTGCTCTAGGGTCAACCCAACTTGTATTTTCCAAACACTAATAGCTTATCAATATACATATTATTTCATGAAAAGGGGTTATTTATAATTTAATAATTTTTTTAGAGTGGATAAGCATATAGAGTTTAAAAATTTATGCAACATACTACCAAATATGAGCAATATGTGAATTATTTTAGTGTTCAATTTAATCTAACAAGCTGATATTGTATTTATTTAAACGATTATTCCATGTGTTAAAGATGGTAAAGATGGTAGTGAATTACACCATTTTTGGATATTGAAAAATATAAAATAAATTACCTATAAATTATAATACCAAAACATTTTAAAATAATACCAAAACATCTTAAAATAATAAGAGAGAAATAAAATAAAATAAAATAATAAGAAAAAATAAAATAAATATGAATACAATAAACATATACTTGTCAATATAATAATTATATATTGTTAAAGAAAAATATATGATGAATGCATATTATATTATTAAATATTAGCCTATAATAAAATATATTATTAAATTTAATTTCAATTTTCTAAATATACAAGGCTTTATTATATTTCTATATTTTTTTAATGATAAAGTAAAAATATCTTAAATGCAAAATGATTTTCATTTTTTTTAAATATATCATATTTCTATATCTTTTATCAATGAAGCACAAATCGCTTAAATGCAAAACTATTTTTATTTGTTTTTTAAATATATCTCACTTGATGCATGATAAGTCTACCTTGAATCATATTTTTATGATTAATGGTTTTTCAAATGTCATGTATCAAGGGCATGCAGAGTTTTTTCTAGCATCTTTCAATATCATATGAAAAAAGAAAAATATTATTAAATTTAATATAAAAGAAAATCAGATCCTTTTCTTCTTTCCTTCTTTTTATTTTCCCTTTTTTTCTTTCATTTTTATCTGTTTTTGTTCTTTCTCAATGTGGTTCAAGTATTAGAGATTGGTCCATGAAATATTTGTATCAGGATGATCTACCCGAAAGGATGACTTCCTACCATCTAGACCATAGAGCCTAACCTTTAGAGTACTAATAATTCAATTAGTGACTTCTCTTTATCTAAAAAGACTTACCAAATAAAATAACCCTCAATGCTCAAATCACCTTATATTACCTTGTGTAACTATTAACTCTACATCTTAAAAAATGAAATTTATTTAAAATTTACATAAAACCAAATCTAACATAATATTGAAACCATTCTAAATCAGCTTGAGAATGGTAATGATTATTAAAATCAACTTAAACGGAATTTAGTTTATTAGAATATAAAAAATTATGAGAATTTTTTATAATTAATTTTTATATTTCAAAAATATAAAATATTTTAAATTTGTAATAATTTATTAGATAAAAAGTTAACAAAATTTCATGTGATAAAAATTTGAAATTGAAATTTAATTAGATATATGTGGAATATAGTATAATATTTTTTCTTACTATTTTATTATATATTATTTTTATAAATATCATTTATATATATATTTAATGTAGATTTCATATAAAAAAAATACACATTTTCCTATAATTAACTTAAAAACAATATTTAATGTAATAAAAAATTGGTTTAATAATAAATTTATGATAAACTCAAGTATGAAACAAATTGGTAAAATAAAATCTATTGAAAATTCACATTAAAAGCAAATCACCTTTACATTGTCATCTATAACCCTTCCTTTCTTTGTTATGAATGTATGATACCATAAGAATGACCTTGCCACATTACATATGAAGTTATTGGTTTCTAGCACATCATAACATTTTTATGAAGGCATTGTATTTTTGTATCAACATATGTAGTATTAATATGAAAAATATTGAGCACCATAGAGTAAGTTAAGTAAGTTAATGATTAGCTTATTACTTTTACATTTTTTAATTAACTATTATTTTATTTTCATCTAATAAACAAAATACAAAAATAATAAACTAATTATTAACTTACTACATAATACTTAATATTTACCCTAAAATAAAATGAAAATCATAAAACATGATTTGGTAAACACTATTTGTGTTAAGTACTTTAAAACGCAGAGGACAATATTGGAATTATAAATTATATATTTTTTCTCTTCTAAGAAAATTTTACACCAGAACAATTTTACTCCGAGCGTGGTCTGCGTTTGATAAAATTGATAGGCCAACAAATTATGTTGAAATTTTATAATTAACGGATGTTGCAACAAATTATTTGCGGTCCTCATAACATTGAGTTTAATTTTTTTAAGATTATATTGATAATTTAAATAAGTTTAATTTGATAATTTAAATAACTTTAATTTTATTACTATTAATATTTTTTATCGGTAAAATTTCAAGTTTATAGTAAGTATTAAAAAAATTATACCTGTTTTTAAAAGTTATATATTTTTTTAAAGTTTAGTATAATTTTTTGTTACTTTTTAAAATAGGTTAGTTAGTTTTAAATCACATAGAGGATCAATGTTTTGAACCACATATTTTTAATTTGCTTCCAACTTGCCAAGTGGGAAACCAAGTCTTATAAGCCAATCAAAATCTGAATTGTTTGAAATTGTGTAGCATAGCAATAAAAACTCTCTTTATGACTCCTATTAGCCATAAGACTATACCAAATATACAAAATCTCTCTTCTAATCATCTAAACAAAATTGAGATATTTGAATTGCCATATTATGCTAAAGACGGTGCTACTCATCATAAGATTCTATTAGCGCAGGGTCCTTGGCATTGGAACCTAATAGCGCTGTTTGAGGCAAGCAGGGGATGTGATTCAGGGAAAATTTCAGGGGCTAATATTCACAGGTGGGCTAATTTTCCATGTTTATTCCAAAAAAGAAAAAAGATTCACCAATTTCCATTTTTTTATATTATTCACCCACATTTTATAGTGTAAAATTATTTAATGTTAAAAATCGCAAAAATTATATGTAGACTAATATAAAATCATTAGAAATCTAAATATTTTTACAAAACTATTGCCAAGCATTTTACAATTTGCATATTACGGACTAGTAAGCTTTGTCAATATTTCTAAAAACCCCCATCCTTAAAAATTTCCTTGATGTGCTTCTCTATGCATGAAAGGCAGATGTTCTGTTGTTGGATCTAGCAATCGATTAATTGAAGTTATGTATGAATTTCCTAGATTTCTTCTACAAAACATGAATTATCTATGATATTCATCATCAAAGCCTTCATGAGGAGAATTTTCACCAACCAGAATAAGAATAATGTTTGCTGATATTGAGTGCGACAAAGTCTTGTATGGCCAACGTCTGGAATCAAGTCCCTTAACTCCTCCAGAATTGTCTGGCCGCTTATATGAGGTTGGTTTATGATCTCTACTTCACATTCATTTATAGTATGGCATGCACGAGGATGACTATTGGTTGTAAATGCTCTAACTATA
Source organism: Pinus taeda (assembly GCA_000404065.3). Classification (NCBI taxonomy): domain Eukaryota; kingdom Viridiplantae; phylum Streptophyta; class Pinopsida; order Pinales; family Pinaceae; genus Pinus; species Pinus taeda. The sequence continues at coordinate 4,210 of APFE030975037.1, read as the reverse complement.
GTCAGGGCGGAATGATACCTTGTTCCTTGTTCCCAACCTTTAGTGGGTTGGGATTCCCCCACTCATGACCTCAACCTCTCCCCGGACTAGAATTAGAAGTGTGACTCTATCGCGAGTAGGGTGCGCCACATTCTTTGTCTGACTATTGCTATTGAGGCGGTTGTGAGAAACTAGATAAGTTGAAATATGACCCTCGTTTCTCTCAATAAAGACTGCAAAATTGAGCTCTAGATGATAGTCTGGATGAAGAATCCTGTGAATCGATGATATAGTGAACTTACATTGTTTATAGAGATATATACATTGTAGAGAGAGACATTAAACCAAATTTGAAGGAACATCTTCATAATTGCTTCATGGGTTTGTTCTAAAATACTAACCACATTATCCTGTGGATGCCTTTCTATCCAATTGAAGGATTCATAATGCATACATGTGATATTACCCACAAACCACTCCTAGCTTGTCTCTCCCAGAAGTTGCATGAAAGAGGGAAAGAGAATAGAGGTTGCTAATTTGAAATATTTCAAAAGTGAGGAAGTGGGCTTATCCCATGGATTCAAAGCTCTTTGGAATGGAAAGATTCTAAGAACCTTGTGGGTATCTTTTAACAACCTTGGTGAAAATTTCATGTAATAAAAGTTAATAAAGGAAAAATAGGACAATTGGGTCCCTTGTCCCACAAAAAAGGAAGTCTCATACACCACTTTGATTGGTGGCCTACATCAACGACCTCCAATACATGCAGAATGAACTCATGGACTCTCTAGATGGCCTTCGGCGGTAGCTTCCGCAAAGAAATGACCACCTTTGTGTGTTGGAGACCCAAGTAGAGCATATTGACTACCACACGCATGAGAGGGAAACTCTCTTTGCAAGCCCACCACCATTTCCCCCCAACCCTCCTCTGTAATGTGTAATTATGGAAAATTGTCTTCTTATGCCACTTTTGTTTCCGAAATAACCAAAGATACGGGTTGTCTTCATTTTCTTACATGCTCAATCTTGTTCAGAGGAACTCTTTTGTTGGCTCTTAAGCCTGTTATTTTTCCTAGTGTGGGAGCAATGATGTATACAGTTCAAATGTTGATGTATGATGTTTTTGAAATTTTGATAATATAATACAGTTACCTTGATCGACAGAAAAAAAAGGAAAAATAAGACCATGTTTAAGGGACACTTATTCCAAGTTGAATGTTGGGCAAATATATCATAATGGGCATCACTAGATGTGTGTTTTAGCTAAGGAAAATTGGCAAAGTCTAACAAAACCACATTAAAAGGAAAAAAGATATTGAAAGGCACATTTATTTATGAAAATAAAGGAAATTAGGAGAAAAAGGAGGTGAAATGTCACAGGTTGCATGTGAGGAGGAAAATAAAGGAAAATAATGGAAAATGAAAAAAATAGAGGTCACATTCATAAAAAGGATTTTGAGGATTAGTTAGTAACATTTTATCAGTTCAAGTTTAGAGTTCTCTCATTATTCTCTCCCTCTGTCTCACTCTTGGTAACTTAAAACTTTTCTTAGAGCACTCTAGTTTGAAGCAGTGAAAGGAAAAACAAACACAGATCAAGGAACAAAATTAGGATTGGGTAGATACAGTAGGAATACTTGCAGGGAACCTTTTGCATGTGTGATTTACTAGCTAGTTTGGACATGCTTGGATTTGCATGTTGGTGTATGATACTCTTGTTGTTGGTGGCATGGTTTTGTAGGATTATGACAGTGGATTTCATCCTAGCCTTGCTTTTTCCAGATGCCATGGTGTTGCGATGTTTATTTCAGATTTTGAGCTTTGGTTTGCTAGATGGATTTCAGAATCTGGGGCAAAGGTTATCTCAATTTACATTCCCAAAGGCGTAGTAATCCCTTGACTGGTTTTGGTGAGATATATAGTAAATCCTGAGGGAGAAGTATCGATTTAGGGCCCAATGATTCGATTTTTTATTATGGTAAAGCATGAGAGATTAATTTGGGTTTAGGGCCTAGTGATCCAAGATTGGATTGCAGTGAAGCTTGAGAGGTAAGGAGATGGAAAATTCCTCAAGGATAGTGATGGATTCCAGATGGAACTCCAAATTTGGTTCGGTTGTGATTGCAGCACCATTTTTGGTGTGATCACAGTTTGATCAGGACGGAGGTGGTTTAACCTATGGATTCCCTTGGTTGTTCTTGTATTATTTTTTCTATGAGATCCCACAGTCATGCTTAGAATATGGCATGAGGGTGACTCGTTGAAAGAAAGATTTGGTTCAGTCATGTCTATGGTCAAGTGGTATGTGGAAGTCCTGAACCTAGTTTAATTTTCCTATGATTAATAACATCTAAGCTCTCTTACTTTTTCATTTGTGTATATGTGGATTAAATGGTTGTCTTATATCTGATATTTACATGGTTTTATGTTGGTTATTAGCATGGTTAAATGACTGGTTCATGTCATGGTTATTTTATGTATTTACTTGTAACTGTTAAATAACTGGATGCAAGACCTCATTGATGATATAATAGTTCATTGGAGGAGGAGGTGATCCTTCTGATTATTGTTTTATAAGTTATTTCAGTCATTTATGCTTTGTCTTATATCCTAGACCTATAAGTTGTATTGATGGCAAGTGTTTGACATAATGCCAGTTCCAATTGGGGATGCTTAGGCCTAATCATGAGGTTGAGTTTGGTTCATTATCAGTGTTATCATGTTTTTAATGATTCATGAAGGTTCCAAAAATTTCTGGGTAGAGGTCAAGAAGTCTGGGCTAGAAAAATGTTTCAATTTTCGGGATTGTTGGTCCACAGAGCATTACCCTAGAGACTAACGTTGTTGGTTGAAGGCTAGGAAGCGTTATAACTCACCTAGGTTGTTTCTAGGGTGTGTTACTCTTCGCTACAATTATCAAACAAGAGTGGAACCCAGGAACATGATGTTTGAGTGGCTGACTTGTCTCGTGAGGGGTATGTTGATGGTGTTGAATGACTGTGCGTGATGTTCCACCAATTCCACTTCCTTAAGGACACATAGGAGGTTGAATCCCATCATCATAACCTCTCATCTCATGTTTACCCCGGTTGGCATGGTTACTTTCGGTAGACCTAGGAGGGGGTGTTACAGATTGGTATCAGAGCATGGTTGCACTCTCCTTGGGTGAAGGTGCTTCTTCATCCATGGATGTCAGTTGCATGTGTTCTCTTACACTTGTGTTCCATGTGCTTGAAGCATTACATCATGTTTATCATGATGGTAGTAAGGTGTCATGCGAAATTTGACAATTGATTTTGTGGAATGTATCATCAGAAGTGTATGACTGGTTACTTGATTATGTGCAATTTGATTTTATGCAACTTGACTACATTCTTGTATGTTAGGTTACAGTTTTGAATATTTTGATTACATATATCAGTCTTGTAAGTTGATTACGAGAATTTATCACTTATGCTCGACTACATGTGTTTATGTGTATGTGTAGTTGACTAGGCATTATTTATGCATATTAATGGTTGCATGTGGCAATGTGTACAATGGAGTAATGGTTGTTTTCATGCATGAGGTCGTAGCATGTAGTGTTGAAATTGCCTTGTATTGATGATTCGACCTAACTAGAGTGATGCTTATGTATTGATACATTTAATTGCGTATGTCTATATGCTATTATGATTATGTTATACATGTATCACATTGATTAGGTGATCTTGCAGACAAGGTATCCTCCCAAGTTATGCGAAGGTACGATGATTTTATGTGATTTGGTTTATCTGACATATTATGCATGGCAAGAAGAAACATCAATGGCTAGAAATATGGTTGATTACAAAGACTTTCCTTATGAATCCGAGGAGCAATATGGTGTTGGGAATCCTTCCGATTTGGAAATTATATTGAGAATCTTGAAGGAAAAGATAAGGATTTGCAATGTAGACAATGAAAACATCATGTAGGCATAAGATAAACAAGCAGAGGTGAATGTGATACTACTTCAATGTTTGTTTGATTTGTAGTGATAGGGACCACTTCGAATCAACCATGGATAGGAGGACAAGACTAATGGGGCATATGGTAGTAGGTCTCATAGTAGACATAGGTTGAATAGATCTGACACAAATGTTAGACACTCCGGATCGGAGAGGTACTAGACACAAGTATTATTCTAGTTCTAGTTCTGATAGATATCATGATCATCATCGTTATCATCCTTATGGGAGGAGTGATAAGG
>APFE030975031.1:8174-28446 GCA_000404065.3 Pinus taeda | reverse complement strand
AGCGATAGTTTCTTGGTACAATAGGAAACAAATATTGATTGCACTTAATTCGGCCGAGGTAGAGTACATGGCTGCGAGTCAAGTATCATGTGAGGCAATCTAGATGAAGAAGATCCTAGTTGGTTTTTTTGGTCAGCAAATGGATCCAACTATAATTTACTGCGATAATCAAAGTTATATCAAACTCTCTAAAAATCCATTTTTTCATGATGAGTCCAAGCATATTGATATTTGATATCATCATCTCAGAGATTGTGTATTGAGGTGGATTATGTTGCTAAAGTACATTCCCAAAGAGGAGCAATATTCTAACATTTTTAAAAAGACATTCTCAAGATGTAAATTCGAGTTTCACAGAGATAGGATCGGGGTAGCTGATAATCCCTTTCTTGTTGAGAGGGAGTGTTGAGAAATGGCGACAAGAAATTCTAGTTTAATTTGTCCTTGAATTAAACTTAGAATTAAAATCGAATCCTATTCTCAAAGAAGCTTGTAAATAGTTAATTAAGTTTAATTAACTTAATTAGCTTAGGAATTTGGAGTTGGAAGTCTTTATGTAGTCATGTATATTTTCTTCCTAAGTTTTAGGGGTCTAGTATGAGTTTAAATTGACTTGGAAATTAGATCACTCAGTTTAGTGAGTTAAGCTCAATTAAATTAGTTCTAAACTGTTTGTGGAACTAATAGAGAGCTAACACTCAGTTGGTGCACTAGTGCATCCACAAGTGCCACTCTAGTTAACTGAAGATTTACTTATCAGAAACTCATGCATGTCGATTTTGTGAAAGACCCAATTGAGACTAGAATACAGGGACAGTGTACTATCAGTTGTATTATTTACTGGAGTGTAAATATCATGCATGCATCAGAGATTGACCCTATGTTTGGATTGCACAGTTTTGGAAGCATGAATTCCCTTTAAATACAGGCTATTCATCCTAGAAATTACGCAAGAGATTAGGGGCTTGGAGAGTTGCAGAATTAGCTAAGCGTTGGCTAAGAGCTAGCTTGTGAGCTGAGAGAGTTGAGCATACTTGTGCGGAATTGTTCTAGTGAGAACAAGCTTCGTATCTTCACTCATATTTCTAATATATGCAATACAGATAGTAGGGTTTTGAGCAGTGGCTTTCCCTAGATACATGTTGTGTTATGTGCCATTGATTTATCTTATTCTTGTTCATATTGTTTTCATCAATCTATTGGCTTCCTCTGGTTGAAAGTAGAAGTAGATTCTTGTCATGTGCTTTAGTACATCGCATGAGCTTGTGAATCTACAGGATTTTCTACAAAATAGTAATAGAGAAAGAGACAAGAAACTTACTAAAATTTTCACATTGCACTACAATTTTTTTTATAAGGTGTTCCTTGGATTGCAAGCCCAACAAATAGAAGTTTGAGATGGGAATTATATATGTTATCTATTGGATATTTTGACATTAGGGAGAATATTTTATGTAAAAATGTGTACATTGCTAATGTCTGTGAAGCAAGAAATGTGTGGAGATTGTTTGTGCAAAAGTATGTGTGGAGGTGAAGCATGTGCCAAAGTGACAAGCTAACTTCCATTTCTACACATAAGATGAGACAAAAAGTAGGCTTTAACTCCTTGCAAGGTGAGGAAAAATACAAAAAGGCAGACTTCCAATTGTTACTATATTCTTGGACATCTATCACACAAATCTATAGACACTAATATATGCATATATTATCATTGTTACAATCAATAGATCTTGTTATCAGAAGCTTAACTTTGTTTTTGTAGCTATAAATTCCTTTCCATTTGTTGCCAACTAAAAACATGAGATTTACATGAGTACATAATGCATTTTTTGACACATGAAATAGCTCTAGCACATGAAAAGTATAGGAAAACAAAATTCTAGCAAATCAAGGAATGTGTGATTACTCATTCATGAATATACATGACCATGCAACAGTAAAAAAACACAAAAAACAATGTCATCAATCATAATTCAAATATGCATAGATAATTTTACTTATCTATGTATGTAAAAATAGTTGGAAGAACCATTTTTAGGTGGGCTACCATGCAACATATAACCTTTAATCAAACTAGAAACAAATATAAATATTAACTAAAAACTTGGTAATATATTCTTCAGTTTCAAGAGTTTGAATGTACTATGTCATCGCTTCGTTAACTGGGTTTTTCAAGGCAAGAAATCCAAGAGTCAAGAGCCAAATTTCTAGGTGTTTTGTTGAATGTGTCTTTAATAAAATAGAGATATAAAGGGAGAAACAACCAAGTTACCCATTAGATGTAGACAATGTAATGATTTAAGACATGGACTTGTAGGCTGTTATAATCTATGCCTGCTAACTTTAAACGTTTTGGAGTTGACTTCTCTCATATAGCTTTGGGTTGTTGAAGCCAAAATCAAGGTTGTGTTCCATATACTCTGTGTAGAATGAAGCATGAAACTCAGTCTAAAAAATGGCAAATTAACTAAATAGTATAGTCGAGGAAGTTTTTGTTGAAAATTGTGTCTTCTAGTATAAATATGGGAGGAAAGTGAGTCTCATGCAAAGGCACATTATTGACGGATGAGTTTCTCTTATGGACAAGAGTGATTTCCCTAGGCTTACAAACCAAACACTAGAACAAAACACACACAAAAATATACAAGCTTTCCCTAAAAAATTGTTGAAAATGTTAATATGGATATACCTGGTAATTTTGAGTTTGTCTTTTCTTTCTCTTTGTTTATTGTAGCTACCATTCTGCCTTTGATATTCAAAGCAAAAACATGCAATATCACTAACAAACAACCAATCAAATAATTTGATATATAAAATACTCAACAGATTCTAAATACATGATAAATGAATTCCATTACAATATTTGCATAATGAGACAACATATGTAGGAAAGAAATATACTTTGTGTTAATGAGGAAACGGAGATAATTACAGCCAATGCCTTGATTTTGATCATTTCCTCCCAATAGTCATCAATTCCAACCTTGCATTCAAAAGCCTTCAATGGATATTTTAGTAGAGTGAAAGTATACTTCAAGAAGATAAAATGCAACCCCTTTTCCTCTGAGTGTATTGTATTTATTGGCAAAGGGTGGAAGTTTGAGATCCACTTAGGAAGGAAATGGATCCACAATAGAGGGTATGGGATGCACTATGCTAGGGATGAGAATCACTTGAATAGGGATTCAAACCCATATCCTCACCAATCAGAAAGATACCTCCATGAGGCTTCTAGAATTTTGCAATCCTCCTGCTCCACGAGGCTTCTACAATTTTGTAAGCCTCGGGTGCTTCAAGATTATGTCCACCTATTTCAACTTCTTGTTGGCCATTGCTCTGAGTAGGTGGCATTCTGACAGGTCATACTAGTCCTACATTTGCATGATAATTTAATGTTAGTCTTGACCCAAAACAAAAAAAAATACATAAAAACCAAATATTTTTAAAAAGAAAATAAAAAAAAGGTATTTTTACTTGCTTCATCCCACTTCATCCCCTCAGGAAGTGCTAGGTATGGATCTCCTCTAAAATCCATCCCTGCATATGGATAGTGTTGTCCCTTAAGAAGCCAATTTATTGGTTGTGTAGAAATTGTGCTGAAGACATTAATGTTTATTGTTTATGTCACTTAGTTGTATGTTGTGTTCTCAAATGAAGGACTTGAAAGACCTGGTTTTAAACCCTCAATACTTAGGTGATATGAAAGTCTCAGAATGCCATTTGGTTGTTGAATATAAATGTTTAATGAAGAATGCTTGGAGAAGTTAGAGACAATATGTTGTTTTATACAGAAACAATTATCTATAACTTAGAAGAATTGCAGAGGTAGTAACTTCAAGTATAGGAGCGCTCCTTTAAGGAAATTTAACTTCATTCACATAAGCAAACAAAGACCTGTAGCTTCATTACCATACTTAAAGGAAAGAAGACATATGATGACACAAAACGGGAAAGTTACAAAATCATACCCAACAATTTGCGGAAAACTTCTGATTCTTTTATTAATCAATAGTTTTATCAAGAAAACAATGGCCTAGTCTCCAGGTTGTTCAAAGTTTGAACCCCCTTTCTATAATTTTTCCTCTTTTTATACATCATGTGACAGTTGATAATCACCAAAATTGTCAAACTACTTAACTATCTCCTAACTGTCTAAAGTAAAAATCATTACAGAGTATTACATTGGAGGGTAAAAGACACCTCATTCTCAAGAAAATAAAATAACAGGAAGTAACAGAAATTAGAAAATTGATGATGGTTGCTCGTTATTCAGATATGTAGCTTGATTGCTGATGAAGTTTCTATGTAGATGTTCTGATAATAGTTAAACTGTTTTAACACAACAAACTGCATTTTAACAAAATTTCGTGCGTGGACTTGGGCCCACGTATGTATCAGAAATGTTTTGATTGGATAAAACATAAAGAAACCCTTATGGCCCAGATATATATCGGGAGTGCTCCGATTGGTGAAAACACAAAGAAACCCGACCAATCACGATTCCTTTGGAGTTTTGGTCATTCGCCTCTATTTCTAGTTGTTCTGCTAAAACAACGGAATTGGTTGATTCACGCGGAATATGGCTTACCATGGAACTGAAAAGAATTTAGACTCTGATTCATAAACCTATCGCATCTACCTTTTTCCACAGACCTTTGCCTTCCCCACGGACTTGATAGGAAACAAAACTGCAGTTCAAAGATTTCTCAAGTCCGAAATTTACAATAAACTTCATGCACTTTTCAACACGATATCCATCGAATCTCATCGCTTCTAGATGAGTGGCTATGATTAATCCAGACTTCAATGGATTAAATCACATTATATAAGCCATCGTTTCCGTTTTTTGAATTAAACATCATCCATGTTAACCGTGTGACTACTGTCGGATCTGCATTCTTCAAGCGGGCGGCCCTGATCAACTGAGGTTTTAACTCCATTTTATAATTTCTCGCGTCTAATTTAGAATTAACCCTTGTGCTTGTTAACCGCGTGACCACCATCAGATCTATTGCTTGTCGATCGGAGGGCTCATAACTTCTGCCAAGTTTCTCATATTCAAAAGCTGTCAATAAAATAAAACAATTCATTTCTTTTAAATTTCTGCATTTTCTCTTATATCCGTTATAACATAATATTTGATTTTTTCCTTTCTGCAATAAAACTGAAAATAAAATTAAAAGGACAATGGATGCTACAACATCTAGCTCCACCTGGGGATAGTTCTTTTGCCACAAAAGCACTAAGAACCATAGATCAGTGCCTTCACCTCGGGCATGGAGTCACATATTGCTTAGCCAATTTAAATTCTATGGAATTTGTACAATGAATTCATTCCGGTATCTACAATGACCAGATGCTTGTGCTTCAAAATTGGAAGTAATGTTTGAGGTACTACCCATTGACAGACAGTTGTCAAAATTCACCATCAAGATTCTCCAGGAAGAATGTATTATTTTCCCTTGCTTCTATGATCCTGAATGGGCCATACCAGAGAGGATCAAACTTCCAACTTTAAAATCAATCTCTTTGGATTTTCTGTCAAAAATACCCATCATCTTTGATTGATACATAATCAAGTTGTCTCTTACCTTATCCTTGCTTTCACTTAATTCTGCTACCTTATGCATCCTTCTTATCAGAGCATTGGGTTCTTATTTTGCCTCTTGAATCATTGCAATTACAAGCTTCACAAGCTAACTTGGGAATAGATCTTGAGTTCCATACACTAACTCAAAAGGTGGTTTGCTTGTAGACCTTCTTATAGTCACTCAAACAGCGCGTAGAGAAAACTTTAACTTTGAATCCCAGTCTTTCTGATTCTCTGCAATAGTTTTCTTAAGGATCTTCATCAATGTTTCGGTAGTAGATTCAGCCAATCCATTTCCCTTTTAGAAAGTATAGCTTCTACCCACTTGGTGAAATAATCAGTAGCTGTGAGAACCCACTTGTGTTGTCCACTTGAAGGTGGGTTAATCTCTCCAACAAAATCTAGTCCCCATTGTCTAAATGGTTCTTCTATGAAGACTGGGATCAAAGGCAAGGGAGCTAACCTCTTCTTCTCAGCAAAACGCTGACACTTCTGACAACTTCTGACAAACTTATATGTATCACCAAATAGGGTGGGCCAATAAAGCCCTACCTGGACGATTTTATGTGCAGTAGTTTTCCAACTGTAATGTCCACCACATAACTTCTCATGATAATCTTTAATGGTCTCTGTAAATTCATCCTCTGTTAAACATAACAATAAAATTCCTACAGGATCCTTCTAATACAATCTGCCTTCAAAAATCATATATGGTTGTGCTTTAATCTTTAATGCTCTATACTTTCTTCTATCCAAAGATTGAGGACAAGAGAGAAAACATAAATAATGGACTATGTGCATGTACCATCCTGAACATAAAAACTTATATCTGATCTTCATACCTGGATTTGATTTTTCTTCACCTTCTTCAATTATCTTCTCATTTGCAGGTGTTAGCAAGTTGATTCCCAATCCCTGAAAATTTGACTCTGTCAACATATTTTCCAATCCCTGGCCTTTCACAAGATTTGTGGGCTTTATGTCCAGGTCATACTCTTGAATCTTGGCTATCCATTTCCCTCTTTTGCCTTCCACATCACTCTAGACTAAGATATCCTTTGCTACATCCTTTGCCACATAAGCAATGATCTGTGACTGCAACACATAAGTCTTGAAGGCCTTTATGGATTTTACCAAATCATATACCTATTTTTAAGAATATTGTACTTTATTTTAGCATCTCTGAGAATATTTCTAAAGAAAGCAACTACCTTCTCCTTTTCTTCATCATTTTTCTGTAACAAAACAACAGCTATTGAATTAGGTAATGCAAATGAAAAAACTTGAAAAGGATTTTGATAATCAGGGCTAATTAAATTATAGCTACTTGTAATGCTTCTTTAATCCTCGAGAATGACTCTCTGGCTTCCTTAGTCTAATGCACTTCATTTTCCTTCTTCAACATATTGGTAATTTATTTTACAATTTCAGCATAATTGGACACAAAACTCCTTAAAAAGTTTAATTTTCCCAGAAATTTTTGAATGTCTTTCTTACTCCTGGGCAATGGTATTTTCTACATAGCTTTCACCCTTGTTGGATCTATATTCACTCCATCTCTAGAAACAATGTGCCCCAGCAGTTTTCCCTCTTCTAGAGAAAAAATAGACTTCTTAGGATTCAAGGAAAGCCAAAATTTTCTACATTTCTCAAAAGTCTTTTTAAGATGGTCCATATACTCCTCATCAAACTTAGAGAAAACATTGATGTCATCCAAGTATATCACTACAAACTTATCCCCTACCAATGCAATGTCCATAACCCTCTAAAATACTACACCTACATTTATCAACCCAAAAAGCATTCGAGCATACATAAAAGTTCCCCAAGGAGTTGTGAATGCAATTTTTTTCTGATCTTCTTTATCAACAACCACCTGGTTATACCCAGAGAACCCATCCAGCATGGACATTCTGAATTATCTTGTTACCTTCTGCAGAACATGATCCATTTTAGGTAATGGATAGTTATCTTTTAAGGAAGCCCTATTGAGATTTCTACAGTCCACACATAGCCTTATTTCTACATTTTTCTTCCTTATAGACACTAAATTGGCCACCCAGTCAGAGTACATGAGTGGAACTATTATCTTGGCATCAAGCAGCTTTTTTACTTCTTTCTCAATCAATGGAAAAAGTAGAGGGTTTATTTATCTATTTTTCTACTTAAATGGTTTAATCCCTTCTTTCAAGGGAATCTTATGTTGAATAATACTTACATCATATGTTTTGAGATCCTCATAGGACCAAGAAAAAACATCAATATAGTCCTTGAAAATCTTAATAAATCTCTCCTTGTAATTAAGTGGAACTCCATTAAATAATTTGACTAACCTAGGCTCCTCCTGGGTTCCAATATTGTGATCGTAAATCTGCTCATCCTCTGGAATTTTCTCTGAACTAACAGCGACATTGGAGTTAAAAAGTCTTTCAAGAGGGACAAGTCCCCTTGGTAGAATATTATGTTTCAATTGAATAATTTTTTGATTAACTATAGAATATTTCAAACCACTTACTTCTTCACCTTATGTTGCTTCATCTTCATCTTGACAAATATTTGTGCCCTGAAAATCTTCAATCATAGTCAAGAATTCCCTAATCTACTGATCATCTTCAAAAATCTACCAGTGCTTTATATTATCTGGAACAGAAGGCCTATGCCTCATTTCAACCTCATATCTTAGCTTTGGATTAATAGGAGGCCTAAAAGTACTAGCAGCCACGGCCAAAGAGTCTGCTAATCTGTTTCCATCTCTTGGAATGAACTGAATGTTGAAAGCCTCAAAGAAGTTCTCAACCAAATCCCACACTTCATTTTTGTATGCCCTAAGATTAGGGCATTTTGTCTAACAGTGGTTCTTTATTTGCTTTATAATCAGCTCTGAATCTCCAAAAACAAAAATTTACTGGACTCCCATTTGTTTTGTTGTTTGCAGAGCAATGACCAAGGATTCATATTCTGCCACATTATCTGTTGCCTCGAACTTCAATTTAAAAGAAAAAGGGAACATATTACCTCCAGGGTAATTAGAAGGAAACAATCACGTGTTCCTTCTTTAGAATAGGCTTCATCAAAGAAGCACTTCCACACCCTTTCTGTTTGCAACTCTGTATTTACACTAGCTAAAGTAAGTTGCCTCTGGTTATCTTCAACCAACTCTACATTGTCATGCAGCACGAAGCAAGAAAAGTCATCTTTCTCTTGGCTATATACAGGTGAAGTACTTGCTCCATTCTTTGTGATTGCCTTTACAAATCTTTTTTCTCTGTACAACCTCCTTTTTTCTCCACCAAAAATTGGTATGACATCATAAGTAAAATCTAGATTCAAAACACCACCCAATTTAGCCCCCCGTGACCTAGATAGCAACATTCCAAACCTAGCAGGGATATCTGCTACCACTACATCCATTACCAAGCTTCTAGCTGAGATCTGGGCTAGTGACACCACCATATCTTTGATGACCCCCCGACACTTGACTTTATTGGAATCAAAAGAGTACAATTCTCTGTAAGGTTTAGTAACTTGTAGGTTTAGTTGTTTCATCACTGATAATGGCATAAGGTTATGTGAAGCTCCTGAATCAAACATACAATTATGCAAGAGGAAATCATGAATCAATAAAGAAATGTAGAAAGTAGGTGTTGAAGAATCTACCTCCTCCACATGTGGACCAAAAACTGCTACTGGTTTATCTTCTTGCAAATTCACAGTGTCCTTTACATTCACATTATTAGTTTGATAAACTTAGCAATCTCTCTCTGATAAACTGGTGTTTTGACCAACTTTGTGAGACGCACTTGAATTCTAATTTTTCTAATTCTTTAGCAAGGCTAAACACATGAACCTGTTTAGTATTCCTTTCATTATCATCTTCACTTCTCTTCATCACTAAAGCTTCTTGTGGAATGGAAACAAGTTTTTCTAAAGGAATTTTTTCACTTCCATCTTGAGAAGACTCACCTTGAAGTATTTGAGCCTTGCTATTTGTATTCTGTTGTTTCTTTCCTTTATTCAATTGTTTTGCAGGTTGCGGTTCTTATGGAGTCGCCTCTTGTAAGGGAGTTGGTTGCTCACCTTCATTTTCTTTAAATATTGATCTTTTCCTTGATCTCAAGTCATATTTCTTATGTAATTCTACCTACATAAAATCAGAAAAATGTTTCCAATATTCATCAAACTCATTCTCATAATAAATAACATATGTTTTAGTATATTCATATTCTTCTCCCTCAACACTTAGTTCATCTTCATCTATTGCATACAATGTGGAAATATGATCATCACGGTCCCTGGAATGCTCTGGTACTTTATCAGGATCTGCCTCTAAGTAAAGTGGTGCTTGAACCTGATCTTGATCTTCTCTCTCCTTCTGCAAAATTTGTAGGGGTTGTCTTCTATATTGAGGATTAAAGTTTCTGCTTTGTTGTGCTTGCCTCTGAGAATTCTTACTCTCCAATTCTAACTTAATCAATTTATTTGACAAATTTTAATTACATTGCTCATATCCTGATTCCACTGTAGCCTTTCCCGTATCTTGAATAGGTTGTGCCTTTGGTGTTTTACCTAAAGCCACCAGATTTGCTTCTATTTCTAAGGCATCAGTTTGGATCTGATCAAGGGTTGTGGATCTTCTATCCCTCAATGTGAATCCAAAATCTGACTCAAAAGCCCCTGCAAAAGTTATTTTTGCACCAGCAGGAGGGGTCTTAATCTCCACTGGAAGACTATTGTACAATTTATTGAACCTTCTGATGAATTCAACAGCACTTTCATCAGATTTCTTCTTAATAGCATTAAACTTTGTGAGTGAATACCCATGGTCTCTTTTCTCTCCCCATCTCTGAGTGAACAGGCGCTCCATCTCTTCCCATGTAGGAATAGAGTTATTAGGAAGCCCTTTAAACCATTTTCTTGCTTCTCCATCCAAGGATTGCACAAAAAGTCTTAGAACAACATCCAAGTGTTCAACATTTAGATTTTCTGCAAAATTACAAAATATTATTATATGATTTTATGTTTTTTGTTCATCCTCCCCTGTGAAACGAGGAAGAATCTTCAAGTATTCTTGAGGCATTTGATTCAACTGTTGTGGAAACTAAAAAGGTGCATACCTATTCATCAAGAATGCAGGTGCTGCCATGTTTTCTCCTGAACTTCTGAACTTTGAGTACCAACAGATGTAGAACCTGTCTGAGGAGTAAATGGAGTATGAAAAGGTGGCAAAGTAGATATAGGTTCAAGTTGAATGACTATAGTAGATACTGAGAAAGAAACAAACTCTAAAGATTGTTCTTGATAGTTGGGTTCTTGAGATGAAGTGGATGTAAAAGGAGACTCTCAGTCAATAAAAGATGAATGTTTGGATGAAAGATGTGTTGAATTGTTTCCAGGTGCAAACAGTGTAGGACTTGACGTAAATGGAGTTTTTGGCCTTCCAACCCTCTTGGAAACTAGCCTCTCAAGGTCTGAAAGGGCTTCACTTTCTGTTGTGAGGTATCTGACCTTGTATGAGGCCTCTTTGAAGCCAAAGTTATTGCTTTCTGTTCAATACAACCAAATATTTCCTCCTTATTGAACAACCAGAGGAAAATATTAAAAACCCACGGAAAAGTGTTTCTTGACTTCTCTCCCTGGCAATGGCACCAATTAATGTTCTCCCTTAAGAAACCAATTTCTTGTTTGTGTATAAATTCTTCTTAAGACATTAATGTTTATTTTTTATGTCACTTAGTTGTATGTTATGTTCTCAAATGAAGGACCTGAAAGACCTGGTTTTAAACCCTCAATACTTAGGTGATATGAAAGTCTCAGAATGTCATTTGATTGTTGAATATAAATGTTGAATGAAGAATGCTTGGAGAAGTCAGAGACAATATGTTGTTTTACACAGAAACTATTATCTGTAATTTAGAAGAATTGCAGAGGTAGGAACTTCAAGTATAGGAGCGCTCTTTTAAGGAAATTCAACTTCATTCACATAAGCAAAAAATCCCTGCATCTTCATTACCATACTTAAAGGAAAGAAGACACGTGATTACACATAACAGAAAAGTTACAAAATCACACCCAACAATGTGTGGAAAACTTATGATTCTTTCATTAATCAACAGTTTTATCAAGAATACAGTGGCCTAGTCTCCAGGTTGTTCAAAGTTCGAACCCCCTTTCTATAATTTTTCCTCTTTTTATACATCATGTGACAGTTGATAATCACCAAAATTGTCAAACCACTTAACTATCTCCTAACTGTCTAAAGTAAAAATCATTACATAATATTACATTGGAGGGTAAAAGACACCTCATTCTCAAGAAAATAAAATAACATGAAGTAACAGAAATTAGAAAACTGATGATGGTTTCTTGTTGTTCAGATATGTAGCTTGACTGCTGATGAAGTTTCTTTGCAGATGTTCTGATAATAGTTAAATTGTTTTAACACAAAAAATTGCATTTTAACAAAATTTTGTGCATGGACTTGGGCCCATGTATGTATCAAAAATGTTTTGATTGGCTAAAACATAAAGAAACCCTTATGGCCCACATATATATCGAGAGTGCTCCGATTGGTGGAAACACAAAGAAACCCAACCAATCACCATTCCTTTGGAGTTTCAGTCATCCGCCTCTATTTCTAGTTATTCTGCTAAAACAGCGAAATTGGTTGATTCACGCGGAATATGGATTATCACGGAACTAAAAAAAATTTAGACTCTGGTTCATAAACTTATCGCATCTGCCTTTTCCACATACCTTTGCCTTCCCCATGAACTCGATAGGAAACAAAACTGCAGCTCAAAGATTTCTCAAGTCCAAAATTTACAATAAACTCCGTGCACTTTCCGACATGATATGGGTCGGATCTCGTCGCTTCTGGATGAGCGGCTGTGATTACTCTGGACTTCAATGGATTAAATCACATTCAATAAGCCATCGCGTCCATTTTCTGACTTAAACATCATCCATATTAACCACGCGACTACCATCAGATCGGCATTCTAAGCATTCTCCAAAGCTTAGAATGCTTGCTGCAATATCCCCTGAGTAACTGGATCATTATCATGTTAACTACTTATGTCTGGCCATCAGTTTGTGGATGAAAAGTTGTGCTTTTCTTTTGTTTAGTGTCCATCAGTTCCCACAAACTTGACCAAAACTTCCCCACAAATCAGGTGTCTCGATCAGATATAATGCAAGTGGGTAATCCAAAATGAACCCATACATGTTCAAAAAACAGTTTTGCAGTTTGTTCAACTGTAATCTGTTTATTACAAGGTATCAAAATACACATTTTGCTGAACCTATCCCACAACAACATACAAATAGTCATGACCTTTCCTAGATTTAAGCAGTCCTCCAACAAAATCCATGGAAACACTTTCCCAAGGGTGAGAAGGAACTGGTAATGGAGTGTACAAGCCTAGTTTTCTATTGTTGGGCTTGCTTTTAGCACACATAGTACACCCTCTTACATATCTAGAAACTGTCTCATTCATTTTTGGCCAATAACAAAATCTTTGCAGCTGTGCAACTGTTTTACTTACCCCAAAGTGACTTGAAATTAAAAAAGTGTGTGCTTCTCGAATTATATTTACTCTTTTAGTTTTTGGAATGCATAACTTCCCACAATGATACAAGAGTCGGTCCTTTACATGATAATCCAATTATTCTACTCGTTTGCCTTGACTTAAAGTTGCATATACATCCTTAAAGTCTATATCTTGAGCATATTGTTCAATGTAACTCTCATGTAACACAGGATTATGCTTAAGTATGGTAGATACATTTATAATGGGTCTAGATAACATATCTGCAACTTTATTATGTATGCCCTTTTTATATCTGATGACTAAATGAAACTGTTGTAGAAAACCCATCCATCTATAGTGTCTTGATTGCTGCAACTTTGTTTGAGAGTGTAGATATTGGAGTGGCTGATGATCATTATGTATTATTGTCTCTTTTCCCATTAAGAAATGTTTCCACTTTTTCACACTCTGTACTAATGCATACAATTCCTTATCATATGTCGGATAGTTAACTACTACAGAATTAAATGTCTCAGAATGATAACATATGGGTTTGCAATGTTGTGTCAACACTGCTCCCATGGCATAGTCACTGGCATCCGTTTGGATCTCAAATGGTCTTTGAAGATCAAGTAGTGCTAGAACAGGTGCTGTACTCATATTTTCTTTCAAGGTGTCGAAGGTTTTCTGCTGTTTGCCTCCCCACTGAAACACCTTGTTCAATCCTGTTAAAGCATGTAAGGGAGCTGTAATTACGGAAAAGTTAGAAATGAACTTTCTCCAATATTGTGTTGCTCCTAAGTAGCTTCTAACTTCTGTAGTAGATTTGGGTTTAGTCCAGTTTACAATGATCGCCACCTTAGAGGGATCTATCTTCAATTCACCACCCCCTACTATATGACTCAAATAATTCAAAGATGTTTTTCCAAATTCACATTTTGAGAGTTTAACATAAATTTTTTCTCTTTTCAAAACATCTAGTGTTTGCTTAACATGCTTTAATTGTTCTTCCCACGTTTTGCTAAATATCATAATTTCATCCAGATACACAATAAAAAAATCATCAAGAAAAGGTCTGAGTACATCATTCATTAATCTCATGAAAGTAGCAGGAGCATTAGTTAAGCCAAAAGGCATAACCAGCCACTCATACAATCCCTGCTTGTTTTGAAAGCAGTCTTCCATGCATCTTGTTTTGCAACTCTGACCTGATGGTATCCACTATGCAAGTCTATCTTGGAGAAATAAATATCTTCTTTCAATTGATCTCAAAAATCATCTATGCGAGGAAGGGGATAACAATTTTTTATTGTTATCTTGTTCAGTGCTCGGTAATCAATGCACATTCTCCACGAGCCATCTTTCTTTCTCACCAAAACAATTGGTGACCCACATGGTGATGTGCTAGGTTTGATGAACCCCTTCCCGAGCAACTCCTGCACCTGCTTCTTGAATTTAGCATTCTCTAAAGCGGACAACCTGTACATTTCAATGTTAGGCAATGGAGCAACTTGCTGCAAAATAATATCATGCACTATTTCCTTTTTGGGTGGCAGACCTTTAGGTTCTTGAAACAAGATATCATACTCTGAAACAACATTTTCTAAATCAGCTTGTTATTTAGCACTACAACCTTCAAATACATTGGTTTTATCAGGTTTCTTTTCCTTTACAACCATTAATAAGAATTGTTTGCATGAATTTATCATTTGTTTCATCTGTACTGAGTTTATGAGAGTATAATTATTCTTGAGCTTATGAGCTCTTACAAAGTATTCAATTCCATCTTTAAGAAGTAGATACTTGTTCTCAGCTCTATAGAAAATATATTTTCTGTCATACAAGGACTTCCTAAAACAATTCTACATATATCCAAAGGAATTATGTCTAACTCAACCTCATCTACAAATGCTGACCCAAAAGAAAACTTGAATTTGCATTGTCTAGTCACTTGTAGTTGTGCGTTATCATTCAACCATCCTAATGGGTATGGTTTCTTGTGAGGTGTAGTTACTAATCCCAACTTGTTTACAATTGATTTAGAAATTAAATTTATTTGTAACAATGTAAACTTTGAAACGGAAACTATAAACTCAAAATGGGAACTCTGGCCAAAAAATGCCAAAAAAACATCAAAAACAGTGCTAAAAATGAAAAGTGTGTATACTGGAACAATGGGTTTTTTTTAGGGACAATTTTGAACATGTTTTAAAAATGGCAATGAAAACAAAATTTTCGTGCAAAATACAGGTTGAAAACGAAAAAGTGATTATATTGGAATGATGATTTTTTTTAGGGTCAATCTTCAAAATTTTAAAAAAATGATAGTAAAATGATCTAACAACATAAAAATGACTCATAACTTCTCATTTAACACCATATGGAAATCAAAAATTTTATCTCAAGATATGATGCATACATTAGTTAGATAAACTATTTTAAACAATTATTCAAAATCACTCATATTTTCTTGCACACCATCAGAATTCACATCTTCAGATGAGTGACTTGATGCTGACGAAGATGTTCAATATGCTTCTCTTTCATCAACTAGTTTCCTATCTGAGTCCACATTCATGCCCATCATTTCAAGTTTCAAACTTCTTCTAGATCTACGACTGGTTTCAGCAGACTCCCATCTCAACACCATTCCTTCTAGTAACAACCTTTTCAGAATCTCTATCGTCTTGAAGCGAAGAGTTCCTCTATTTGTTAAATTGAAGTCATAAACAAGTATGTCAACATCCTCCAATTTCAATATGTCTGTGCAGTGATGATTTATATTTGTACCCTTTCTTTTTCTCTTTCCGCCATTTTTTTGTCAACTACCATCTCTGGCTTATACACACTATTGAATGGGTGTGTATTTGTGGCATACCAATGTACTTCAACACTTGTAACATCCTCATTTTTTGTAAATACTTTTATAACATTAGCAACCCAGAATGGATAGCCATTGGGATCTCCATCTACTAGCACTCCGGTCATGCAACCCTCTTTAATATCCTTTACTGAACCCCTATAAAGGTCTTCCATGGCTTCACGTTGTGCACAAGATCTTCTGAAACCAATATACATCTCTCTTTCCTCTGCGTGTGAAGAATTAATAACACCTTGAGATTAATTGTTGTTCAACAATGTTTATTTCCTCATGTGCATTCGACCCATTTTCTGGCCAAATATATGGATTTTTCAAAGGTATATCTTCATTTGTTCTTGTTGAATTGATATCACTTTGATTATTGAAAAATGACTCCCACCAAACTGAATCAGCAATGTCAAAGTACTCATATGTATATCTAATACATTTTTTAATTTCTTCTAGTCAATCAGAATAATTTATATCTCTATTTTGTTTGCGTGCATTATGAACTTCACCAACTGATTGTAATAACAATATTTTTTATGCAAATATTGGATGATCTGAAATGAACTTCAAAAATTGCAAACATGATGACGGTGCCCATTCTATAGTAGTTGAATACTTCTTGCCCCATATTAGTGTTTTCCCATCAATTTTTTTGATACGAAATTGATGTTGGAAGCTAATGTCATTAAGTTGTTCAATGCAATTCCCCTCACCATATGATCCCATAATAAACCTTCACGTGTCAATATTTTCTTCCAACACATCAAAAGCATGCTCTGGCATATATGATTTCTTAATACATTCAATTAATGATGGCAAGCTCCCACCTTCCTTCCTCCTCAATGTGACTAAAAAACGACTGAACATCTGATCAATATGGTCATGAATGTGCCCAACAAGAAGGAAACCAAACTTTACCTTTTGAAAAATTCTCAATTCAACAAGCATGTTTAGATATCCAAAAACAACCTGATTTTTGTTTTCACGGCAACTGTTGTCCAACTGTAGATACAAAACTTTAGGAAGATTACTAGACCAATGAGAAAGCACATCATGAATTATGGTTATGATCAGATTTGCATCATTATGAATATTTGAAGCTGTGAAGTACACCTTTGGCAACATTTTCCCATTGAAGACCATACAACCGACTAAGTGATACTGAATAAATTTTTCCTCCTGTAAATTTTTGGGTGTGCAAACAAAATGTGGTAAAAGTGTTTTCTTCTAGTCTATACCATCAATTATCAAACCCAAATATTTATTCGGATTATCATAACGCTTATTTCTATTCTTGTACAACTTATTTCATTCATTTGTTTGTTATTCACGATGCTCCTGAAGTTCTTTGAAAATTGAATCTACACAACATAAAAGAAAGACACTAAGAAATATGTTTTCATACTTGATGAATATACAATTTTAAAAGTTAAAGTTATGAATGCCTACCTCTTTCTGACCCTTCACATTTGTCCCTTTTTTATTTAAGAGAAGCACATGTACTGCAAATCCCCATCCTTGTCTTCTTAGGAATACGGACATTGTTGAATTCTTTCTTCCATATCTTCACAAAATATTGATATGTAATAAACCGGCCATGTCCCTCAGCACCTTCTGCATATTCTTTGTATAAGTGTAGATTTCGCGTCTTGAAAAAATACTGGAATATGTATTGTCTCTCTATTTGACATACACTCTCCATGCTTTGAAAAGAAATCTTTCATCCATGACATTGCAGTGTTTGATAATGGCCCAAACTGTCTTTTATGATGTACTTCAGAATAAAATGTGGGATCCTTTTCCAAATTTTCTTGAATTCTTGAGAGACGAAAATTCCCAATCGAATGAAACATTTTGAAAGATTTTCTATAGATAAATAAAGTCTTAATATGATAATCATAACCTAACAATGTAGATTGCATGCGCCCAACTACATATGAATTTTGCATGCTTTTATTCATTGAAAAATATCTCTTCATGTTCTCTAATGCAAATTTGAAATCCATATGTTTCAAGCAATATTTTTGGCAACATTCACTTGAAATGAGTGCACTGATAGAACTTCTTCTCGTCAGATATTCTTCTCTACCCCTTGTATAACTAGAACATCTTGCATTGATACGAAAAGGTTTGCTCCTACTCGATACAATATTTCTTGGCAACATCTCCATCATTAGATCATCATTTGTATAAGGATTTTCATCATCATTAAGAGGAATGTTATCCACACTATGATCAATTGTGCTTTTAAAATACTAACTTTGAGGATATTCTTCATCTTCCCCTTCTTTAGTGCTACTGTCATAGTCCATAGAATTTGGACTCAATGGAAAATTTGACTCGATGTTTATTGGATATTCTTCCTCATGTGCATTTTCAGTGCTGCTCTCACAGTCCATAGAATTAGGACTAAGTGTATCATCCTGTCCTTCATCACTACTACCTTCATACTCATTAGAATTAGGACTAAATGCATCATCCTGTCCTTCATCACTGTTGCTCTCATAGTCCTTAGAATTAGGACTAAGAGGACATTGTGACACTCCATTATTTTGAAATTCATCATCACGCTCTTCATTGTTGCTCTCATAGTCATTAGAATTAGGACTAAGTGGACACCGTGACACTCCATTATTTTGAAATTCATCATCCCGCTCTTCATCACTACTATTGTCATAGTCCTTAGAATTAGGAATAACTGGACACCATTGCACTCCATACTTTTGAAATTCATCATCCCGCTCTTCATCAAAGTTGCTCTCATAGTCTTTAGAATTAGGACTAACTGGACACCGTGACACTCCATACTTTTGAAATGCATCATCACACACTTCATCGTTGTTGCTCTCATAGTACTTAGAATTAGGACTAAGTGGACACTTTAACACTCCATTCTTTTCAAATTCGTTATCGCACTCTTCATCACTGATGCTCTCATAATCCTTAGAATTATGACTAAGTGGACACCGTGACAATCCACTCTTTTGAAATTCGTCATCATGCTCTTCAACACTGTTACTCTCATAGTCCTTAGAATTAGGACTAAGTGGACACCGTGGCACTCCATTCTTTTGAACTTCACCATCATGCTCTACATCACTGCTGCTTTCATAGTCCATAAAATTAGGACTAAGTGGACACAGTGAGACTCCATTCTTTTGAAATTTGTCATCAAGCTCATCATCACTACTACTTTCATAGTCCTTCGAATTCGGACTAAGTGGAATCTGTGACTCTTTATTTATTTGAAATTCTTCATCCCCTCTTTCATCAGTGCTGCTCTCATAGCCCTTAGGATCAGGACTAAGTGGAAGAATTGACTTTCTATTCATACTGGAAGAATTCCCGCTATATTCATCCATATGAATAGAGTTGTTACGCGATGAAGATGTTGATGTTGTATAAATCGAAACTTCACTATCAGGATAATCCATCCCTTTCAAATAGAAGATGTTGAATGATACAAATGGAGAGTGTCCTAAAGATATTATATAGTTTAGAGAATGAAATTTTCCCTCCAAAAATTTCCCCCCCAAAAAATTTCGCGAAAATATTTCCCTCCAAAAATTTTCCTCCCAAAAAATTTCGCAAAAATATTTCCCTCCTAAAAGATTGTGAGATTTATCTCACTTCATTATTTTATTCTGCAATTTAATGAAAAATGTAAACTAAAATTTTTTTTGAAATAAATCATTAAAGTTAAAATTGTAAACTACAACTTCTACCTAAATTATTTTAATAGTCAAGGTATATAATATTTACTAAACAATTGAATGTTTTTTTAATTTTTATAATACATCTGAAACAAATTAATCCCACATTCACCCCGCTGTAAAACAATTCCATATTGTTTGCTTTGTCATATTTTCATTCATCGCCATAAAAAAATTAACATGTTAAAATTTATTAAAACTAATTAATCTCGCATTCACCGTACGGTAAAACATCTCTGTAATTTCACCTATATATTCTATTATCACTATTACTCACATTACATCAAGGTTTTTTGAGGTTTGTTGAAAGACTTGAAGTGAATTTTTGGAGCAGATACATTGGTATCAACAACATATTCAACGAATAATTCTTGTAATTGAAAGGTCAATTAAATTCTTTTCCTTGAAAATTCTCATATTAAATTAATTTAACGAAGTAGATTTTTTATCAACTAAATTAACCAATATTTCCACCGTGAGCATAGTAGGCCCAGGGCACCCCCATCCTACAATTGGCCGACCACCCACTCCCTCCGCACACCCTTCCGGCCCCCTCCCCAAACTCAGCCAC
>APFE030975027.1:131315-143059 GCA_000404065.3 Pinus taeda | reverse complement strand
ATTATACCAGCCTCTAGCATTTCTGCAACCATACGTTCAATTTCACTCTTTTGGGCATAGGGATATCTGTACAGCCTAATGTTTGGAGGAACACTTCCTGGAATCAGATGAATAGCATGATGATGATCACGCATAGGTGGGAGACCTTTCGGAGTCTCAAATACCTTGGAATGATTGTCCAGGACTTTTTGGAGATCTAGAGAAATAGGTGATTCCGATGTGGAAACATCTAGCGAACATAATTATGAAATTACACCTCCTTGTTCCTTTTTTAGAAGCTTTGTCATACCATTAGAGCTTATTATCTTTCCTAGTTTCCCTGCAATACCCCTTAATTCAGCTTGCTTTCCTTCCGCAGAAAATTTGATGAAAAGTTCTTGAAAATTAAAAGCTATTGTACCCAGGGATTGTACCCATTAGACTCCTAGTACAACATGAGCACCTCCGATTGGAATGCAAAGCGTTGTGCTAGTCAATACATATTCTCCCATGGATAACTTGTATTATGGCACTTTCCAGAGAAATTTATTGTTCCTCCATTTGCAATCATCACTTGACATTCTAGTGCTGGATATAGGAAGAAATTCAATTCTTTTGCTACCTTACAATGAACAAAATTATGGGTGCTTCCTGAATCAATCAACACTATTACCTTTTTATTCTTGATTTGTCCTTCTATCTTGATGGTTTGAGGAGTGGTAATTCCAGACAATGCATTACAAGATATGGTCGGATTCATTTCTTCTTTATCTAGGCTTTGTTCCTGGAGTATATCCTCTGCTTTTGACCTTTCTTGCTCCTTTTCTTCTTCCTCTTCACAATCTATGTAGAATGATTTCTTTTCAGCACAATTATGACCTTTAGTGTATTTGCTATCACAACTGTAACAAAGCCCTTTTTCTCTTTTTTCTTCCAATTGTTGTGGTGTCAAGCTTATAGGTTGTGGAAGGTTTGGGGTAACAACACTTCCATCTTTATAGTTATGACTAGTATGCTTCCTGGTTGCCATAAGTTTGTTTTCCATTTTTCTTGCTAACCTGAATGCCGTCTCTAATGAATCAGGTTCCCAAAGGTGAACATCATGTTGGATATTATCCTCTAAAGTCCCTATGAACACATCAATCCTATGGTCCTCTAGAATATTTATTACCCTTATGTTCAATTTTTGGAACTCCTCAATGTGCTCCATTATTGAACCCTTTTGTTTGAGACTTATCAATTGACTAAAAAAAGTGTTGCTTTTTGTATACTCATAATGTGCTATCAATTCTTCCGTAAAAATTGCCCAAGTGATATATTGTTTACGACAGTAAGGCTATTGATACCATACAAACTGATTTGGTTCCAAATATAAAGTTGCAATACGTACCTTTTGTGTGTTTTGCACATTATTGAGATCGAAAATTGCTCCATCTGTAATATCCATGTTGTGGGATCCTTGCCATCAAACTTCCTCATATCGATTTTTGGAATATGGTGGGTCTTCGATCCAATGTTAGATTCTATGGAATCATGATTAAAATTTCTTTTGTTGTCATCATGAGTTCCCTTTACTACCCTTTCGCCATTAGTGACCATTTCTTGTAGCAACTTATCCATATTTATCTTCAATTTGTCCATGTCTATCTTCAAATCTATCTTCAAATCGTCCATCTTAGCTTCTACACCTTTCTTTAAACCATCCATATTAGCTTCTACATCTTTCTTTAAACCATCCATCTTAGATTTTGTTCCTTTTTGTGCAAGTGAAAATTGTTGCACTTGGTCTCGTAATTTTGATATATCATGTTGTGTTTCTTCCTCTTCTTCATGGGTCATGCTAGAGCTTTTAGGTTGCCTACTAGGTGCTTGAATTTTCTTTCCTCGGGGCATCAATTACCAATAATGATACTTTACTATGCCCTTTGAATTCCTTCAAACTAATTTTTTAAACCAATCTTATGCAAAAATTTAAAAAAAACTACACATTGTTTTTCACTTTGTAGGAGCCTGATATTGAATCTGATGTATCTCTGTAATTTCAGACCATCCAGTTCTAAAACTTAAATCTATGGTAGCCCTCCATGTCCTCTTTCAAGTGCCGCCAATCTGATCCAAATTGGATTCTCCAAGGAAGAGTTATGTGAAATCTCCCACAATGACTTGATTATAGACTAGTTCAGTAGAGTGAACTTGTACGACATGCCACGAGTCATTGTTTTGACCTTTAGCTCTGAAAAATATATAGAAGAAACTACAGTCCGTCCTCTTTTTGCAACTTCTTATGAAATTTCAATCCAATGCTCAAAGAAAAAGTTATGACGATTTTCCCCAAGTCACCTGTTTGGAATGTGATTCGTCAGTCTGCAAAAAGCCCAACTTCCTTAGATCATATCTCCGAAAATATAGCACAAAAAGCTCTGAAATTCGGACGTAAGATTTAGCGCAATGTTTGCTCAAATGGGTGTTTTTTTAACTTCTGAAATGTCGCATAAAAAATGTTATAGACAAAATTCCACGATGACCTATTTGGAGCGGTGAAACCCTAGAATCCAAAGCTTTGATACGAAATTTTATGTAACCAGCTCAAGAAAAAGATAGAAAAGAAAGATCAACGCCTTAGAATTCAGCCTCTTCAAGGGGGCAACCTACTTTACATTACATAAATGAACAATTCTTGGATGATTCAAATGACAAAACCTCCTTTCTATATATAGGAGTCTAAGGAGTTCACAATATAACCCAGTTAACCTAACAATAATAATATAAAGCCACAAAAATAACAATAGAGGGATTCTATGGGGCACAATAATAACAATATGGGGACAATAGGGGCACAACAATATTAATAAGGGGTATAACTACAATGGTAATGGCGTAATCAATAGTATTATAGGGACCCAACAATTTATCTTAAAAGAACTAGAATGCTAGCTTTCTCACTCTGCTACCAAAGAAAAGACAAAGTGGAGGATCCCGGTGGATGTGGACCCATTTCTCTTTGCAATTTCATAGACAAGTCCATCACAAAAATCATTTCCAATATACTCAAACCTTTTCTTCTAAAGCTCATCCCTAAGGAGGAAATAGCTTTTGTTCAAGGTCTCCAAATATTAGATGGCGTCATGGTTTTCCGCAAAACCATACACTCTCTAAAAATATCCAAGAAACCTGAAATATTGCTCAAATTAGATCTCTCAAAGGCCTTCTATAAGCTAAGATGGAAGTATTTATCCAACATTCTCAAGCCATTTCATTTTAACCAAAATTAGATAGATTAGATAGAATCAATCGATAACCTTTTATCATCCACTTCCTTTTCCTTATTAGTTTTAATGAGTTTCATTCCACCCTTTTCAAATCCCCTTGAGGCACTAGGGAGGGTGATCTTCTCTCACCTTCCCTTTTCATATTAGTAATGGAAGGGTTGGGGAGAGCTTTTAAACGAGTGGCTTGATAGAAAAAACTCAAAGGTCTATATGTATTTTGAGATAAAATACCATTAACTCATCAACAATTTTTTGATGACACTATGGGTATGGGAATTCCCACTGTCCCTAAAGCATGAGATATCAGACAAATTTTGGAAGCACTTTCTCAAGCTTTAGACATGGAAATAAATAAGACTAAATAACAAATTTTCTTCTTTAATACTCTGATTATTCTCTAAAGACATATTTCTAGATCACGACAATGCAAGTTGCAAAGACAAAGATCATGGAGGGAGGCTGAAACATGTAGATCGACAATGGAAAACTTCTGAGTTGTGCCTGTTTCAATCAATTCACCAAGGGATCCTTCACCCAAATCCATATTGAGCATTTTCTCTATAAGCACGATATCTCTATAGAGCTTCGAAATATTCCTATGTCATGATGTTGCAAGAACAATATTATAGAGAGCATCATTTGGAAATTTGACCGCCTGCAAGAATTCATGGACCTCTAAGCAATTGGCAGCATTAGCGAGATCTTCATTAACACTGATCCTTGACTTCCACTCATTTCGGATAACTTTTGGTCAATCCATAGTACACAAAGACACAACAAGCTACTTGGCTCCCATTGCATGGTCCACTAGGAGGGGAAAATGAAATTCCATCAACAAATAATGGGCTTGACTCTAGTTTGGTTGCACCAAGTCTTTCTTATCTATTTTCATGGAACCCTTGAGGGTCTGTAAAACCAACTAGGCGGGATTAATGGCACTCTCCAGTACTGTCGATAACTCATACCTGACCATTATAACCTCTATTTTATGCTCCACAATGAATTTCAGAGACTCTTTGCATCCATTTTCAACATTCGCTCCCTACAAGTCTTCATAATACATCATTTCAATTACTACACTATATAAAGAAATTCTTTATTTTAAAAAAAAATATTTAAAACGAAGATTAAAACATTTTTTAAATACACATATCAAACTCATCTTAATTTATTTATCGCATATGATATTTTATTTTTAATTACTTTTTCTTTATATATTTTAATTTAAAGTGACATTGAAATAATTTATTTATGGCTAAGTTTCGATAAAATATTGTTGCTAATATATTTGTAAATGTCACACATCAACTCCATATTTCATAGTGAAGGAATTACATATCTCTCTCATATCAGATTATAGAAAATCCCTTTCAGAACAAAAATTATTAATTAGATAAAATAGCGCATAGAAATATATTCTATATTATGAATGAGGAAATTATACACATATTTATACAAGCAATAGATAGGAATTCTATCTTAGACGTACAGTAGTGTGGTTGAGATATTCTCTCAACCACATACTAAACTAGGAGAAACTATACTCTAGCTAATTCCTATTATGTAGGAACAAACTCCTCAAATGGAGAATTACAACCATAGACAAGTAGGAATTAATTATTTCTAGCTCCCCCCCTTAATGAATACTTGTCATGATAGTCAAATCCACCACCATCAGGCGAATTTCATGTACAGAACCTCCAAAACACATTGGCCAGGTACCGACGATAAGAAAGCATTGTAATGTGTTGAGAAAAAAATTGAGTAATTGATATTTGTTATAAATATATGTTTACTAAGAACGGTTTAATGATGCCACTGAAACATATATTGTAAACTTAGGTATTTAGTTTCTTACGAAAAGTGGCACTGGCCTAACCTACAAGTTTTTTTAGATCTATTATTTTTTAGATATATTATTGAGAGGAGAGGTTTATTTTCTCAGTGTGAATGGATGCGTAAATATGTTTATTTCTAATTATAATAAAAATAAAATATTTTTAAATTACAAAAATAATGTTGGTTATGATATGTTATGCATATTTAATTAATTGTTTATATGATTTAATATAATTTCATGTAAGTAATTAGAAAAAAAATGTTCTAATTTTATATTTTCAATTTCATATGTATTCTACTTTTAACATATATGAAAAATATTAAAAATAATATTTAATGTTATATATTATAAAAAAAACTTACATGTGAAAATTTGAATTTCTATCTATCATAAATTTATAATTAAGATAAATCCATACTATTTTTAAGTCATGTTAAATTCATAATTAAAATAAATACTATTTATATCAACTGTTATTCCCCTGACAAAAATTTTCCTTAAAATTTTGGAATTCGAATCATCGAATAGTTGCAATTGAAACCAATTCTAAATATTGGTTTGTGCATTAACAAAGTTTGATTACACGGTTATAATACGTTTAAAGTACTATTTTACGCAACAAACAACCTTATAAAGCCCCTTTGTATCATGGCGAAATTAGTTTGCTACCACGAATGGCATATCATAATGAAGATGTATTCAAATTCTAAAGCAGCTTTTATAATACATGACTGCCCTTGTATCATGGCAAAATTATTTTGCTACCACTAGTGGCATATCATAATGAAGATGTATTTAAATTTCAAACATGAGTCCGCTTGTATGATGGCAAAATTATTTAGCCACCACGAGTGGCATATCATAATGAAGATGTATTTAAATTTTAAAGCAGCTTTTATAATACATGACTCTGGCATATCATAATGGAGATGTATTTAAATTTTAAAGCAGCTTTTATACTACATGACTATGGCATATCATAATGAAGATGTATTTAAATTTTAAAGCAGCTTTTAT
Source organism: Pinus taeda (assembly GCA_000404065.3). Classification (NCBI taxonomy): domain Eukaryota; kingdom Viridiplantae; phylum Streptophyta; class Pinopsida; order Pinales; family Pinaceae; genus Pinus; species Pinus taeda. The sequence goes on along the minus strand of APFE030975027.1, from coordinate 136,954 downwards.
AATACATGACACGCATATTATGATGAAGATGTATTTAAATTTGCATTTTTCTACAATGAGACTTTTTGAAAGTTTTTCCGGCGGGTTTTCCGGTCAAAATCTGGCAGCAATTTATTGGAATGGCAAGTTTGATAGCTAGTTTCTGCACAATCAAAGGGTCCCAGGGGTTTTTCAGGGTGCTGAATCCAAATATGCAGTTAAAAAACCATTTTAATTGCTAAAAATCAAGATAAATCTCAATTTCCTCCGCCAGATTCCGTCACCGGAATCTCCAAAAAATCTCATTATAGACAACTCCAATAAATTTTAAAGCAGATTTTATAATACATGACTCAGTTACTGTGGGATCAATTTTCAAATGGTTGATATTATCATAGCATAAGTGTTTGGGTTGTCTCATAATCCACACCTCGGTAATTCGCAATGCTGTCTCATGCTTTCATCCAACTCTGAAAATTAGGTTACACAAGGATTGTGGGACGTTTATGAGGACTTTTTGTTTCAGTCCACTGAATTATTAATTCCGATATTTTTTTAAACATTAAAGTGCTTATCGTTGTCCAGTTATGGAGAAGGTGTGACTCACGATTCTCTCCAATCAAATCGCTATGAAGACTTTTTATTTCTGTCCACTGAATTATTAATTCCGAATTCAAATAATTTTTTAAACTTTAAAGTGCTTAGGGTTGTCCCGTTATGGAGAAGGTGTGACTCACGATTCTCTCCAATCAAATCGCCATGAATGGCAGTGTTTGTCTCAAAATCCTATGGCAATTTCATGAAAGCCTAATGTAGAATTTTGTTTTCTGATATGATCAAATATTCAGTGCTTCGTTAGCCCTGGCTATTGGTCACTGGGTAGATGGAAGCGCTGTCCAAATGATCGAGTGGCCTGCGGCAGTTAAGGGTGCAATCAATGGTATTTGTGAGTGATTAAAGGGTCCCTATCGAATCGAGGTAGTGGGGTTTAACACGTAGTCCAGGCTAGCAAGCAAAAAATTTACCGCATCATATATCACTATGATTTGATTGTATCACGATGACGGAGGAGTATGCACTCTCTGTAACTTGATCATGTTTGACAAGGCACAGTTGAACAATGATGTTTACGATATTTCATCCTTAGCTACCTTTACCCCGTTTTTGAAGACTATTTATACAACATTATTCATTCCTCCTCCACTATTTTTAAGAATGGATGCTCACCGATAGTCATAGTTAACAAGAAAGATACAATGGATGCCCACCAAGAGTCATAGTTAACAAGAAAGTTACCGAACATGAAAAATAGTCATCTTGAACGTCAACCAGGTTAATCGGTAGGATTTAGAGGTCAAAATTTAGATGGTTAAAAGCATTCAAATTCGGATTCTAATGCGATACGATACGATAAAAGTTAATTAAATTTTTTAAATTCAAAATTAATTTAACATTATATATCTGGAAGGATTTTTATAAAAATAATATTTTTTATTCACTTTTTTCTGAATTTATTTTAAATTAAAAACCCCACTTATCACATTTTTCCAAAATTTTTATTCTGTTCAATACTTACATTTTTCGAAACTTCTCTTTTCAAAACATACATGCAAATTTTTTTTGTAATTTAAAAATTTATTTATCTAAAATCTTTTCTAATAAATATAAACATATTTAGTCCACCCTATGTAGCTCAAGTGGCAGCAGTTGTAGAAATGAAGTCTCACTGAACAGGAAGTCTTGGGTTCAAATCTTGTGCTACCCTCACCCGATAGCAGGGTGAATAATGGACATCTAAACATGAAAATCAGAGATTCCTACCAAACTTACAAAGAAAATATAAGCATATTTAAAAAATATGTAAAATCCTAGAAAATCAATCACTGATTTTAAAATTAATACCTTATTACAAATTAACACTTAGACACAATCCTATTTTGTATTGTAGGCTTTTTTAAGTTTTTGAAAACAACAATGAAACTGGAAAATGGAAAAAGCTTAAACTTTCTTGTGCCACTGTGATTTCCTATTTTCTTTCCTTCTGTATAGACTCTATCCCAGTACTATCCATTTGTATAAATATTGCTGTTTACCTCCCCCAATATTGAATGAAAAATCCGTCAGTCTAGTAAACTGCGAAGGTTTAAACTAATATTTCATCAATTCACTATTTAAACTGAAAACCAAATTGAATTATTAAGCCAATTTTCGTAATTTTTGGCTAGATTCCGACGAACTTGGTACCTGTGGTTAAAAGTAATGCACGGATAATATATAAAGGTTTTGAGAAAATGGAAACATGTTTGAAACTAAAAATAAACGAGTAATTTCTGATTTCAAACCTGCAGGGCATGGTAATCCATGTGCACATATCGAAGTGTGGGAGTGGGTACCGCACTGTGGGAGTCAAAGGTCAGTATCCCACATGCTTTTTTGGTAAGATTTGAGAGTACAAGTTTGGTGATAATATCAAGCTGTACTAATCCATGTGCACATATGGAAGTGTGGCAGTGGGTACGGGACTGTGGGAGTCAAAGGTCAGTAGCCCACATGCTTTTTTTATTAAGATTTGAGAGTACAAGTTTGCATGGCTAAGTGATAATATTGAGTTGTAGTTTAATTAGGTTACAAGTTTGTTTTAAAAAAATAAAGGAAATTTTGATAGATTTTTTTGCAAATTTTGATTATAGCTGTGAAGTTTGAGGATTTCTAATGTTCTGAAAGTTTTTTATAATGGTAAATCTATTTTCACCCGTAAAAAAATTCAAACTCTCAAAATTAAATTTATTAAATTATTTTCAACAAAGAATTTGCTATAGAAACAAAAATTACTACGTCAATAAACAACTCCTAATATCTAGAATGCGATAAGATAGCTATTAGAGACACGTATGTACCTTATCGCATGTCATGACCGAAGTGCTATAGAGTCACGGGATCTTCAATGTCTTTGTCAATCTCCCACTAACTCTAACGTTAGCCTTGCGCAATGACGATCAAATTAAACTACTCCACATGTAGTTAATACCAACATACACGCATCCATTCATCGCTGAGAGTGTGGAAGATATAGAAAAAAAAAAAGCAATTAATAGTCATCGATTGATACTTTTATTGGCGAACAGATTTGACAGACGGTGGCCAAAGTTCCTGTCTTGTTACAATCCCTCCACGAAGATGTGCCGGGGGCGTTCGCTCCTACTCATTACAAAAGTGGAGTGGTGGGTTTCTTCAAAAAAGATTATATCGATGTGTAATGATGGGCCCAATACCAGATAATACGCGGATCCACGATTTAGTAGTGTGAGTTTGGACTTATCAACATTTAGAGGAATGAAATTCCGGATGATGCTTCATTTATCATGAATGTGTGAATATTATTTCCTTTGGATTTTAGTGGTAAATGTAGATATAACAAGACACATGTCACATAGCTTGTTGATGAAAGAAAAGATATTCAAGGTAAGGATACTATTGCAAAAGTTGGATTATTGCACGGCTATGGGATGTGACAACCATAATGATTTTGAAAACTTTTCCACTGTTCATTAGCTTGGTATATTACTCTGATTCCCAATTCGTACTTATCCCATAAAAAAGTTACAAGCGAGTTTAAATTTTAAATTGATTTTAGAGATATTACTTTTGAATGGTTTTGACTAAAATAATTTAGTTAAAAGAATGTGTTTTATGGTTAGTTTGTTGATTTGAACCTTGAATTTTATATTTTAGAGAATAATTCCTACTTTATTGATAATTGATTGTCTCATGGGTTAAACATTCACAAACATCGATTTATAATAAATATTAAAGCATTTATTTTATTAAAAAATCAATAAATTTATCTAAAATTTAAAATTATTACTATTATTATTATAAAAAAAATAAAATATTAAAGCATTTCAACCTCAATTAAAATCGAAAAATTATTTAATTTATTTTTTATTTATTATTATTATTATTATTATTATAAAGAATTAATTATATTCTATTTAAAATATAATAATTATTATGTTGTTGGGAAGGATTTAGATTATATGGAATAATTCAAAAGATTCTTGGTAGTATTCACAATTCAAAGTTTGAGATTTATCTCCCAAGTAATTTTTCTTTTTTGTTTTTTTAATTAAATTGATTAATTAAACAAAATACAATAGGAAGATTTTTAATCATGGAAATTTACCCCCACTTTATTATGGAAGATATTTCTCTGTAAATAGGCTTTGCTGCACTATTGGCCAATACTCTAACTTTTCAATATCACATGCCCAAAAAACCATAAGTCACATCATATGATACCATCAATTTAGTTAAAAGGGAAAAAAATATCATAACTATTTTGTAGAGAAATTTCAACCTTTTATTTGTGAATACTACTAAAAATATTCTAAAGTATTCCATGCATGTTAAATCTTTACCATCCACTTAATAATTATTGATAATTAAATTAAAATTCTATGAACTCAATTCCAAAATAGACATGCATGTTTACTTGACTAAGTTATTTCTAGAAATCTATTTTCTAGATTAAAAAAAAAAAAATCGTTATTGACTTGATCCAAAGGGATCATAGTTTCCAAAATATTTCATAGTATAGCAACCTTCAATTGTGATATCACACATGCTAGTGAAATACTATAATTAGTTTTTATAAGATATAAACATTTATAATTTAAAAAATATTAGATATTATTTTTGAAATTTAATGATTTAAATAAATATATATTATAATAAATAAGTGATATAATTTTATTTAACTGAAATTATTTAGCAGTTGTTATGATTAAAGTATTGAGGGTTTTCACAGTGCATTAAATTAGATATCATTTTTTGGGATTCAACTAGTTTAAGTAAGTCATTCATCTATGACCATTTCCATGAGAGGTAGATGTAAGTGACTAATTTTTCATGATTTTGGAATAGTCTACTTGGCACTCATTGCATCTAGATATTTTTATGATTAAAACTAAGATAAGTAATTTGATATGGATGAAATTTTCTTATTTTAAGTTCTTTCTAAACATCCAAAAAAACATATTTGTTAACGAAGTAGTTCATTTGAATAAACAAAAAAATAATTATTGTATTTAGCTTCTATAATCCATAATAAATTAAGCAGTGTCTCTGGGTTTTTTGGCCAGAAATTTCAAACCATCAAATATGATTTATCATCAAATACTCATAATAAACCACAATTGTTGTTTCAAAACAGGTTCGCAAAAATTTCTCTTATATAATTTCTACCTAAAAAATTTCTTTAATAATAATTATTTTAATCCCCTAAAAAATTTCTTTAATAATAATTATTTTAATCCCCTCAATGTCAATACAACATAACATGCCTTAAAAATTTATTAAGCCGTACATTATAATTATTTTCTTCAAACGATCCCTAACTCTCCTTGAACTTAAGAAATACTTTCTCACACAATAATGACACCCTTCCATATAAGAGCCTCTCGATTTTACAATCTCTTACATGGGTTATATGAAGGGATTTAACGAAGGTATTAGAAAGGATATTAGTGTCATAAATGAGAACTAAGAACAAATAGGTGGTTAAGTTGGTTTTCAAGCCACTGTGGGAGTTATTTGCTTCATGTTCCGGATTATGGGACAATTATAAAATTGGTCTGGTTTTCGAGGTTTTTCTTTTATTT